>SSNP01000113.1:456676-488316 GCA_006937955.1 Pachypanchax playfairii | reverse complement strand
GGGGGGGGGGGGGGGGGGGGGGGGGGGTGCGTGTTACTTAATCTGATATCTTTTTCTCAATGCACTGGTAGGAATCTGATATCCAAAACAGTGTAAGCTGTCAGCTGGTAGAGTAGATGGTATAAGAAGTATCAGCTGCTTCATCTGCAAAGTGCAGAAAAACAAGAAGAGTGAAAACTTCATGATACTGTTAATACGTCACTATAAGACAGCTTCATTTGCTCATAGAGGTGAGATGCTTCATACCAGTTCTGCTCCACCGCGCTCAGACCAGTAAGATAACATGAGAGTGGTCGACCGATATGGGTTTCTAATGCTGATTGTCTTTAGACATCAGGGTAGCTCACATCTGATATGTGGCCAACAACAACCAATTAATCAGTCAGCTGGTTAATTGGTTTTCATAAAAGAGCCTCTTTTTTTGATGTGAAAATAATGAAAAGATCTTGAACACAATAAAAGTCCCACTAACTCACTTGTGTTTTAACTTTTGAATGAACGAATGAGGTTTTTTTTAGAAAAATAATTATTTGAACAGCTGCAAGGTAAGAAATGGAGGGGCGGGATTTAAAACTGTGACCAACCAACGGTGTTTTTTTTTGTTTCAGCTTCAACTTCCATGTTACATTCCTGTGTCCATTTTTTTTTACAATTAATTGATGATAAAAACAAACGTATAACTGAAGGGAAAACAAGCTATAGACTGCAGCTAAATAAAAACAGTGTCCGAGTACATATCTTAGAATGCTTTAGCATAGATGTCTTAATCATCTTTAGCTGTGAACAATCTTCGTACAAAACGTACACATGAACCCAACGCCTTCTGTTTTGGCCTCATTACGGGGGTTAATGAAAGTAAGGAGCTAAAGTTCCTTAGCAACTCTGCAGGGACTCAGCGTTGCAGGCAGTCAGGCCCAGAAACCTACTTCTGCCGTGGGCTCAGTGACTGAAGAAACCCACATCATCAGACAAAAAGACAACACTCATAAACATGTTTGCACATGCAAACCCACAGACACACTTTCCTCACCTGCGAGGCAAAATGATCTGACTACACAGAATTATGCAGCTTGTAGATGTCTCATGTATAAACACAAGCTTTATTTCTGTTTTTGTCCTTCAACATAAAACATACACAGTTTACTATAGAATCTTTTAGTTTTTCTTAAAGACAAAACAAACTCCACCACAAACATTAGCCCACAGCTGCACACAAACATTATGTGACAAAGAGATAAAAAATATGAGGCGTTGATTCTGCACTGAGCCCAGCCCCACCAATTTGGCAGTGAGCGTGTTACCATGCCTACAGGTCCAAATCAATACTATTTCCAAAAATAGCAGAGCCAGAACAGTCTTACATCCAGTTACCGAGGGGTGGACACAGCAGCATTCAGAGGGACGTCTCAAAGAAAACTGTTACACAAAAGTAGGAGTTTAATCCCCAACAGGAGGTTTCTCCAGGAAAACCTGATCCTGGATTTCATGTGCTGGGATCTAACCGAGTCAGTTTCCAGCTGAGTTAACAACAGATCAGTGAAGTCACGTGAAGACGAATCCTTAGAGCTGTTTTCAGAAATAACACATTATTGAAATGGTCACTGAGCATAAAAAAAAAGCGCTGAGAGTAAAGAGCGTTTTCTTGAGCATGAATCATAAATTGGTCATTTAGGACACGGTTACTATATAACACAAAACGACAGAGCGACCTACATGTCCAGCACAATCTGTTTCAAAAATAATGATGTCACTAATTCTGCTGTCAGGGGAAGAGCCTGTGCTGTTAGAAGTCAAAGCTACAGCATCACTTAGAGAGAGGCAGAGAAAAGGAGAGCAGACGGAAGAAGAAAAGAGACGATGATGATGATGAGAGGCAGCAAGAGAGAGAGAGAGAGAGAGGTGACATGAAAGCAAACAGGAAGCTTCTAGTAATGTTAAAGCATGTCACAAGTGTGAGATTAAACCTTGACATGCTCGAACAGACAGCGTGTTTGTGCTTTGCGTGAGAAATACACACAGACATCAACACGTGTGACACGATGCAGCTGCAGCGTAAACCCAGTTCGATGCCACGCACGCAGAGGTGCGTCTCTCCGTGAGAGCAGGAGCTGGATAAGTGGGTGATGTATTTATGTGTTTGAATGCACAGCTCCGGTGCACATCTCTGCAGCGTGGGCGGGACTCCATTCATAGATTTCATTCAGCTTTTACCTTTTCATGACCTCTTGTGTTCCCTCCACAGCTCCGGCTCTGAGCATGAAACATGGCAATAAACTACTGACCCTTTGTGAGACCAACATCTTCAAATAACAAAGATGTTCCCAGCTTAATATGTTTTTATACTATTCTGTACAAAACACACAAAATCCTCCTTTATGTGAGGTATTAGGTCCTGTTATAGACGTGTTTTAGTTCTGGGAGTCAAATTATAAGTTATAAGACAGTAAATCAGGATTTGGTTTAAAATATTTACATAAAATCTAAATAAATATATGGGCTGTAAACTGATTATTGTATATTGATTGGGAGGTTTTTAAGATGTTAGTGAGACTGTTTTGGCGCCAAGTATTTGTTTTAAATGGGGAATGCAAGGGGTTTTGATTCATTTGTCCATTCAGTTTGATTTAAGTTCAAATTGTGAATTATAGAACGCCAATTTCCATCACAGTGCATGTCATGACTAACGTTCTTTCACAACATAATTCTTCTAAAACAAGCTGCTTACCCTCTGCAGCTCCTAAATATATTCATAAAGAGGGAGCACTATTAAATATAATCAAAACTCCAAATCAGGTTGTAACTTTGTAGAGATGTTTTTTTTTTTTACTTTTACCAACATAAAACTGCAGAAACTTACAGCAGCTGTGAAAAGGACAGTAAAACCGATGCTGCTGCATCCTCAAGCTCCAGGTCTGCATGAGTTTAGAAAACGGTGAGTGTGATATTATTGCTGAATATTGCAATATAAACAGGTGTTATGAGACATACTTTCCTCACTCTTCTTCTATTTTGTCAATGTGATGCTCAAAACACTCTCCATTCAGTATTTGCACACACTGGTTTTGCAGCTCTAATCAAACATTTTAACAAAATCTGTGCTCATATTAGAAACTCGTTATTTAATTCATCTTGTCTGAACCGTGTAAAAACTTCTCACCAGTTTGCCCTCCAGTGTGTAGATCTTCTTCACCACCCCGGAGTCCAGCTTGACGGCATCGGTGATGTCAGTCAGGACCTGTTCATAGGAATGGGCCGTTTTCTTGTTCAGCAGGATCCTCACAGCTTTACGAGGCTTAACTCCACTCCGTACCACCGTCACAAGCTTCGGACGGATGAAGTTCTTGATTTCGCGGCCCTCTGGGGCCCCGGGCCTTGGGCTGCTCAGGGTGAGAGGGCTGCGAGATGAAGCCTTGACGTTCACTGACCAGTTGGGGTTTACGTTCTTTGTGTAATCCACTTTCTTGTACGCTTCAATCGAGCTGCACACGTAGCTTTCGCCTGTTGTAGAGAAAAGACCATGAACAAACATTTAAAACAGCAACGGGATGGAAACCACTTCCTATGATGTAATAATAACAAGGACATGCTGATCAAGATGGAGCTAATCTAAGCTGAAACAAAGGGGTACATCTGCTTGGCCATATGGCCATCTCACTTGTTCTCGGTGGGATTAAATGGTTTATTTTATCCAGCAATGTCCACGAAGAGCATATCAATGTTAGATGTTCTGAGAGTTAGACTGCCATGTTCATCATGTTGCTGGTTACTTAAGCCTTATCAGAGGTCTAAAGGAAGCTAAGATCACATAACATGGCAGTTCACAGGACAGTGTTTATTCTGAGCAGATCAGAGGTTCCACTATCTGAGATTAGGTTATAATATAAATGTTAATAAGGATAGAAATCCAGATAAATGTAATTAACTGTCCTGAAAACCATTCACAAGCCAAGGTAAAAATATTGTGTGTGTGTGTATGTGTGTGTGTGTGTGTGTGTGTGTGTGTGTGTGTGTGTGGGTTTGTATTTTTGACCTCCTGGGGACCCGTTTCCTGACTTTTACTATCTTTCTGGGGTCCGAGGGTTCTTGTGGGGACCGAAGCCTGGTCCCCATGAGGGGGACTCCCCTTTTTAGGGTTAGGGGTTAGGTTTATAGGTATGGTGTGAATAGAGTTTTAGTTAGTCTTAGGGTAAGTTATAGATCAGTAATGGTTAAGGTTAGGAAAAGGGTTTGGGTTTGGTATAAATCTAGTTACTAAAATCAATGGAAGTCAATGGACGGTCCCCATAAGGATACCAAAACACACGTGCATGTGTGTGTGTGTGTGTGTGTGTGTGTGTGTGTGTGTGTGTGCCAACTCACCTTCTACCAGCTGATCAATACTGGTGATCTTCTTAATGCCATCCAGGGTGTAGATGGTTCGGACGCCCTGGGGCAAATTGACGCTGTCTGACAGTGAGCGGGTCAGATCTGCCAGTAGGGCGTCAAAGGTCCGGAACCTGTCCGCGGAGATGGCGTACACGATCCCATTGAAGTACCGGTCACCGTTACGGTAGAAGCGCACCTTCTTAGCCCTCTTCTCCGCACTCAGAGTCTTCAGGGTCCGGGTCCGATACAGACTGCAGTGGGCGCTGTGCGTGGGACTCGCCACCCCGTTCATCTTGGCACCGGACCGGCCGTGTCTCTGACCTTTGTCCCGCTCGTCGAAATGCTCCATCTCCATTTCGCTGCCGAGGCTCACGAGCACGGCGGTGCTATCTGAGAGGGGGGGGGACAGTAAGGAAGGGGAGGGGGTGAAAACTTTTTCTATGGAATAAACAAAAACAATGACTAGAAGGAAAGACAATAAGGTGACAAAGTAGCTGCAGCGCCGTCTCAGAATAACTCCCTAATGACAGATTAAATGCTGTTAAGCTGAGAGGTGGACGGTGCGCCTCATGACGTCCGAAGCTGTCTGACGCGCGCCCTGAGTTAGAAGCGCAGATGGATGAAGAGCGGCGGTCACGAATCGATCTAACTAATCCAATTCAATGTATCAATAATTAGAAGACACGGTTCAAACATTAGACTTGACTCAGCCACCTTTATAATTACATAACGCCTGTATGCATTCACTGTAATCTGATTAAATCACATGGTTTACTTTGAAGTGCCAGGATATAGAGTTGAGAGAAACAATGTGGCGCATTTTGGAGTTATTATTTATGACTTTTACATCAGGTGACATAAGCGTGTTGACAGACTTACCCACGCGAGTAATTAACGCTTCTGTGACGGTCACCTCCAGCCTGAGCTGATGTGCGAATTCCCAGCAGATGTGGAGAAAAAAAAATGAGTTCAATGAGCTCGTCGCAGCTGGGCTGATCTGATCCTCGTCCTGGCTGCAGTGAGCCACCCTCCTCTCTGTGCGTCCCTTTGTTGTCCTGCTGCCCCACCAGCACCAAACTCCGAGGTGTGTGTGTGAGAGAGAGAGAGTGTGTGTGTGTGCGATCAGGAGGCAGCGACTGGACTGGAAATGGAACAGGGTACCAGCTGTGTTACCCTCCCATTCTCCTCCTCCTCCTCTTCTACGTCACTCTGTCGTGATATTCATTCAGCACCCCCTCATTAGGAATGCAAACCCACGCTTCACACGCGTGCATGGGGATGGTGCTGCTAGTGGTCCTGCACCCACCCAGCCCTGAGGACACGAGCCAGATGAGTGGGGGAAGAATCACATGAGCATCAAGTATCAAAAAGCTTATAAATAATAACTTGGCTGATTTGAAGTGTTTTTCAGTGACAAACAGATAAATGTAAATGTTTCATAAAAATATGAGTTTTTAAAAATCTGAGCTTGTGTCTGTTTTTAACAATGTCTCATAGAGCGAGACAATGAGGACAGGTAATTTCTTCCATTATGGGTTCTTATATTCGGCAACATGATGGTATCAAATAGTCTCTCGGAGCAGGAGGAGATAACTGACCTACATCGTGGCCTCCAGAGACCCCCCCCATTCACCAAATCACAACTCCCTCAACTCTCACACACATCACACGCCTGACGGTGAGAGAATAGCAGCTAATCTACCTCAACATGTAAAATCTTTACAACATGAACTCTTTGATTTCATCTTATAAGGTCATATCAGTGGTAGTGAGAGATCTGATGTTTCTATTTGTGGACACATTTGCAAGGACCCAGTGTGAGACACAAACTGAGGGTTAACGAGACGTTCCAGTCTAAATGAGTCCCGAGGAAAACGGGGCACATGTGGAGGAGACTGCCCTAAAAACAAGCACCAAAAAAAAGTTGGAGAACAAAACTGTATCGAAATTGAGCTGGGAAGAATTTGAAAGGGAATCTGCTCTGCGTCTGCCAGCAAATGTGTTTTTTCCATGTAAATATTTAGAGATTATTTATAAAGTTAGATCCCTCAATCAGCATATGATACTTTAACTTCTAGATTTATTGATCTATGACTCGTACAAATTAATTAGAAATACTAAGTCTATTCTCAAAGATGGTTTACAGAAGACATTTCTCTCATTTTGTCAAGAGTTCAGTGCAAATGACATCTTTCACACAGAATCAACATGAACACGGGTCTAAAAGTCTGTAATTAAAACTCCTTTTACAGATTATATATTTTCATCATGTAGTGTGGTGGAGTTTTAAAAAGGTGATTGTTTTTTGAGTTGATTAACTGACTGAGTGGAACAATAAATCAGTAAAAGCTGAGATCATAAAATATTTAAAATGTTGCCCTCAAAATGAGAACATTGTAAACATCTGAACAAACCTGCTGTTTAAGATTTAAAAGACTTTAGAACCAGATGTTAGTTTGATTTATTACACTCCACACATGTTTGTGTAAATAAATTGCGATAAAATTGACAAGAGATTTCTGAGGCCCTCTGTAGTTGTTGAATCTCACGGGGCTTAAAAAAGTACAGAAATAAAGCAATCATTTTTTACTGTACAAACAGAGTAAAGTGTTCAATTACAACAAATGTTTAAAGAGGCCATTTCATACAAATTTCAGGACTTTGTGGTTATTTCTTAAGTATTAACCAGTAATATGAAACATTTTATATCTAAAAACATCAGGAAACACTGATTAACAGATCTTTCAATCTGTCTGCATTAAAATTCGGGTGGTTCCAGCTCCTTCCGTCAGGCTTCGGCAGCAGCTCGTTCATATTCATTATTCGAATTTGCTGGACTCAGATTGGCTAACAAACTAGCCTATGAGAGCAAAGAATACTGTTTCCTGCCCCTCTGCACATGGCAATGTCAGATGTCGTGTCTTCCTGTTTGTTACGTCTTATGCTACAGCTTTTAGCCAGCAGCATGCTAGGCGGAGTTTCAACTGCGGGAGCTGCCGAATACTAACGAACAAAGGAGTTGTGATGAAACAGATACAGGCCGTTCGGACTCGGGAGAACTTGGGTGTTATCGCCACCTGCGTAGTTTGAGAGATAAAAACTGAAAGAGAAGTTATTGACCTGTTTTCACACCCACTATGAAGGTAAGAACACCTGTGGAGCTAAAATATTCAACAGAAACCTCAGAAAAACCGTTTTTAATGGAAGGGCCTCTTTAATTCGTTTTTCAGTTTGTTTGTTTTTTAACCTCACAGCTACTTCTCAGATACTTTAATTCCACCCACGAGTATGAAGCTGGTCAGTGGGCTGGACGGGAGAGAATGTTTTCTCTGTGGATAAACTACATACAGAGAGGTTGGTGGATGCTGCGCTGCTTACGTAACGCATGTCGTAGGAGTTCATTTAAAAAAGAAAAACATAGCTGCACATGAAATGTCAGACTCAGCAGGCATCTGACACATTAGCAGCTTCCCACAGCGCACAGAGCCTCTTATAATCAATGAATGAAACAATGAATAATCAAACAAATCAAGAACAGAAAACTTAAGAACTGTGTTTCAGGTTCTGCTTTATAGTGGGTGACCTGCTTTCCTTTTGGGATTTCCTTTTCGCTTGTCTCTCTGTTGTTGAATCGCCAGTTCCGTTCACATACTCGCCTGATCCAGTTTCTTTTTCTGTGCTGGAATCAGCCAGTGGCTTCCTGCTGGTCTGCTTTACTCTGTGTGATGAGAGATAACACGGAAAAATGAAAGAGTATAATTGAGCACGCGATTACAGAAGAGATAGAAAAAAATAGAAATCACAGACAAAAATTACTTATTTATAATATATAAATATGTAGATTTCGTTGACATTTTCTAACACATTTGAAAACGCTTTGATTTGGTATGTTTGTAAAGGAGCAGACACAAAAATGTAACCCTTTAAGTGCCAAAGTCGCAGAATACCAACAGGTCTGTAACTATAAATAGCACATGTTGTTTCTACCCATCACCACTAGATGGCAGTCCAGCAGTTTTGTGACATTCATACTGTTTTTTAGGTAAAAAATTAAATAGAGCATAAAACCTGATCACATAACATGTAGTTCTCTTCAGAGTTATGTCAATGAATTTTGTCCCTTTGCATATACATTTAGACATTTTAACGGATAAATTGTAATTTAGATTACTATATTTGTAGAAGATTTATAGATGTGTCTCCAAGCAGTGACAGAGTTTCTACACAAACTGGCTGCACCTGCATCTTAAAGAGCTGATGCTGTTTTAAAGTTCACAGCTGGTCACACCAAATATTTTACTTTCATTTAGATTTTTTTTTTTTACACTGCCTAAAACTTTTGCACAGTACTGTAAGTTGCTAAAAAAAAAAAAAAACAGGTAAAAAGGCAACAACTGGCTTGAACACGAAATCCAGCTTGTTTTTGCACATGTCCAACTTTATTCCTCAGTGTGGCGTTTTGTGTTACGTCTCACAAACCTGATGTGTTTCCTCCCTTGTGTCGCATGCAGGTGAGTTGAACACTGTCTTCTTTGGGGTTTCAGGGTAGAAGACAGCTGTGACAGATTTTAATAAACTATATATTCAACTTTCTTTTAGACAGGTTGAAATGTTTCTCATCTGAATTCTTACCGTAGCTATTTCTGTAAGATACGCTCGCCTCTCGTCGTTGGTTTTATGGAAGGCCTGACATGTGAAAGAAATTAATTAATGAATTCAACGTCTAACCTGGTACTCTGTCTGGTGTGTATCATTAAGATGGAGATTAGGGATTACAGGTCAGAAATACTTTGTACTAAATCTTTATTTAACTAATACAGTGGGGCAAAGAAGTATTTAGTCAGCCACCAATTGTGTAAGTTCTCCCACTTAAAAAGATCAGAGAGGCCTGTAATTTTCATCATAGGTATACCTCAACTATGAGAGACAAAATGAGGAAAAAAAATCCAGAAAATCACATTGTCTGATTTTTAAAGAATTTATTTGCAAATTATGGTGGAAAATAAGTATTTGGTCACCTACAAACAAGTAAGATTTCTGGCTTTCACAGACCTGTAACTTCTTTAAGAGGCTCCTCGGTCCTCCACTCGTTACCTGTATTAATGGCACCTGTGTGAACTCGTTATCAGTATAAAAGACACCTGTCCACAACCTCAAACAGTCACGCTCCAAACTCCACTATGGCCAAGACCAAAGAGCTGTCAAAGGATACCAGAAACAAAATTGTAGACCTTCACCAGGCTGGGAAGACTGAATCTGCAATAGGTAAGCAGCTTGGTGTGAAGAAATCAACTGTGGGAGCAATTATAAGAAAATGGAAGACATACAAGACCACTGATAATCTCCCTCGATCTGGGGCTCCACACAAGATCTCACCCCATGAGGTCAAAATGATCACAAGAATGGTGAGCAAAAATCCCAGAACCACACGGAGGGACCTAGTGAATGACCTGCAGAGAGCTGGGACCAAAGTAACAAAGGCTACCATCAGTAACACACTACACCGCCAGGGACTCAAATCCTGCAGTGCCAGACGTGTCCCCCTGCTGAAGCCAGGACACGTCCAGGCCCGTCTGCGGTTTGCTAGAGAGCATTTGGATGATCCAGAAGAGGATTGGGAGAACATCATATGGTCAGATGAAACCAAAATAGAACTTTTTGGTAGAAACTCAACTTGTCGTGTTTGGAGGGGAAAGAATGCTGAGTTTAATCCAAAGAACACCATACCTACTGTAAAGCATGGGGGTGGAAACATCATGCTTTGGGGCTGTTTTTCTGCAAGGGGACCAGGACGACTGATCCGTGTAAAGGAAAGAATGAATGGGGCCATGTATCGTAAGATTTTGAGTGAAAACCTCCTTCCATCAGCAAGGGCATTGAAAATGAGACGTGGCTGGGTCTTTCAGCATGACAATGATCCCAAACACACCGCCCGGGCAACGAAGGAGTGGCTTCGTAAGAAGCATTTCAAGGTCCTGGAGTGGCCTAGCCAGTCTCCAGATCTCAACCCCATAGAAAATCTCTGGAGGGAGTTGAAAGTCCGTGTTGCCCAGCGTCAGCCCCAAAACATCACTGCTCTAGAGGAGATCTGCATGGAGGAATGGGCCAAAATACCAGCAACAGTGTGTGAAAACCTTGTGAAGACTTACAGAAAACGTTTGACCTCTGTCATTGCCAACAAAGGCTATATAACAAAGTATTGAGATTAACTTTTGTTATTGACCAAATACTTATTTTCCACCATAATTTGCAAATAAATTCTTTAAAAATCAGACAATGTGATTTTCTGGATTTTTTTTTTTTCTCATTTTGTCTCTCATAGTTGAGGTATACCTATGATGAAAATTACAGGCCTCTCTGATCTTTTTAAGTGGGAGAACTTACACAATTGGTGGCTGACTAAATACTTCTTTGCCCCACTGTATGTCTCAGTCTGTTAGGCAGAACAATAAACAAAGAACTGAGTCATTAAACTACAATCAGATGCCAAATCAAAGCCATTGAAGCAATTTTCTCATGGATATTTACTAGAAAATAAAGAACGTGAGACCGATCTGTCTGGATAACAACACTGTTTTGCAGTTAAAATAATCCTTCCTAGTTTATTCCTACTTGCCGAACACAGTAAAACCAAACTCACTGCCTACAGAAAGAGTTCGAACCTTTCCCTCCTGTTCAATTTGAAGGTGGCGGTCCATCAGCTGACTCTGCAAGTCACATCTCTTCTCAGCTAGAAGCTTGAGATGTTGTTTGAGCGTTTCCTGAGGAAATACATGCCATTAAAAACAAAGTTTTATACAAGAGTATCATTCTAATTAAAATACATTTTGCTGTGGGAAGATTTTTACCGCCAGAACAAAACAGAACAAACTCATGAATGATTGTTAAAGCTTTCGCTAAAGACAAAAAATCCACTTTAACATAGTCTCTTCCTGGTGTCTACCTGCTTGTCACACTCACTGTTCACGCCCTGAAGTCACTGATGAGCATCTGTTCGCTCTGCCCTCAGGGACAGAAACATACATGTTTAGATTTTACTTGGTTGCTGCATGTGTTTGAGTGTTTAAGCATTGTAATTAGAGTGCATTACTCTGCCATGCTTTGTAATCCCAGGATTACAGCGCTGTGATTAAACTCTGGTTTATACAGCCTGTATCGATGGGAGGATGGAGAGTAGCAGGCAAGTGAAAAATGCCTTCAGCGCCCTCTGCTGGTGTGTTTCATTCAGCTGGTTAAACAAAATATTACCTGCACACATAAATGAATGAAACATGCACTCACTGCTGCCATGTCATCATAAGATCGGATAAAAGCCAGTCGATCTGTTAAAAAGAGAAAATAGGTTAGTGTGAGCTTGAATAGCTTGAATATGGTCTTAAAAATACATTTCTTTCTTTTTTTTTTACTAGTTTGTTCAGCCTCTTTACATAACCTGCTCTGATGCTATGCGCCCAACAGGTGACTGCAGGTGTGATCACACTCTCCACAACAGATTTATAAAAGATCTTCAACATCTTGCTGCAAACGTTGAAGGATCTGAGCTTCCTGAGGAAGTCCAGTCTGCTCTGTCCTGTTCTGTTCTGGTATTTATACTCCTCCACCACCTCCACTTCTTCTCCCATGATGGAAATGGGTTTTAGCATGTTGCTGCTCTTCCTAAAATCCACAATCATCTCCTTTGTTGTCACATTCAACATGAGATGATTGTTCGAACACCGGGACACAAAGTGGTCCACCAGTTCTCTGGACTCAGTCTCTTGTCCATCTCTGATCCAACCCTCAACTGCAGAGTCATCAGAGTAGATGACAGGAGTCTGACCTGTACTGAAAGTCTGAGGTGTACAGAGTGAAAAGGAATGGTGAGAGTACAGTCCCCTGTGGTGCTCCTATGCTACTGATCACCTGGTCAGATATACAACTCTTCAGTCTCACAAACTGTGGTCTGTTTGTGAGGTAGTCCTTAATCCAGGTGATTGTGGAGGCATCCACCTGTGTCTTCTGGAGGTTTTACACAGGTTTTAAATGTACTGAAAAATCAAAGAACATGATCCTCACAGTGCTGCCTGTCCAAGCACCACGGGAATTGTATGCAATACTTTACTTTGCAAATTTCAGGTCACATCCCACAATTTCCTGTGTGAAAATTAAGCAGATTAAGTTACCAACAGGGTTTCCTCTCATGTTCTCCAGCTTATCCTGAATGAGGGAAATTTGTCTCTCCAGCTGTCCGTTTAGCTCCACCTGAGTCTCAAACCTGGTCTTCCACTCATTTCCTGCCACCACAAACACCAAACAAACCAGTAACAGTCTCACACAAATCAGGACAAAGAGATGGCAATAAAATAAAAAAAACACCATGAAGATGGAGCGGTAATGTTTTTACTCACCTTCTCCATCGACACTGTGCAGTCTTTCCTGTAGTTCACACATAGTTCTCCTCAAATCAGAAACCGACTTTTCCAGCGTTTCTCTACAACCACATGATATTTCATGCTAGTTTGTGCAACAAAAAGCCTTTACAATACATATATTTTAAAGTTTAACAAAAAAAAAACTCGTAAACACTCACTTTATCTGTCTTTCTTCTTCGAGTTCTGTCTGTAGCTGCGACTCATCGTATTTACTGTAGGCGCTCTCTTTAATCATGATTATGGCGTGAATTTAGCTAAGAGACGATTGTTGGTTCGGGGTTTCCATTGGTAACGGCTACTTCCGGTTTATGTCGTCGCCGCCAAAATAAAATCTGTTAACTCCAAAGAGCAGATTGAGGATTAAATGTAAAAAACGCACTTTAAATTGAAATGACTATCACTAAACTTAATTTGTAACAAACATTTAAATTCATCTTATTTAGTGTTAAAGTTTCTAATAATAGCCTTTATGGGTTTTTGATGGTAGATCTTGTTTTTCTCCCATCTACATGAAGAGTTGGAAATTACAGATTTAAGAGATTATATTTGAGGAAACACCAAATTTGATTAGACAGATAGACATACGACAGTACCACACAGGTATTTTGGTAGGAAATTTATCCAGTAAAACAGAAAAGACAGAATAACTTAAAACTTGGCAAGAATAACAACACTCGATTTGTAGTTAATTTAAATACACGGGTTAGGACCTTATTTAATATCAATAATTATTATTCTGCTGTACAAAAGAGATTGATATGAACACATCAACAGATTTTCAATATTAAAAAATCTATTTCTTCTTTTCATCCTCTTTTTTTGACACATCCTCTCTCTCAGCTTGCTGTTCTTCTTTTCGCACCTTCTTCTCCTCAGTTTCTGCAAGTTCTTTGTCGGGACTTCCTACCATGGTCTTGGCCGTCTTCTTGCCTGCAGTCTTCAGGAAGGCTTTGATGCCCAGATTATCAAAATTGTGTGCAGCCACACCAAGGTTGCCCACAGATTTGAGAGCAGTGTCTGTGGCTTGGCCTGCATCATCACCGTACCTTTCACCATTAATAATTTGGTGGAGTTGGAGAAGAGTGGTGTGAGAAAAATCATGTCAAAAGACTTGAAGGTTAAAGAAATACTAAGCTACATCTCACTGCATTTCTTTATTAGTAACAAATTCTAATAAAATGTAATTAAACAAATTATTCAGCTTAGATTAACTGGACAAACTCAGAAACAGCAAACAGCAGATGCTTGAATCACATCTGGATTGAAGCATGTATTGTGTTTGCGCAGCAGCAGCAGTTACAGTGATGCGTGTTTCCACTCAGGAAGCATTCAGACATAGAATTAGTGTCAATCACTCTAGTTTAAGGCGCTTGAATTAAAACACAAAATCACTCTAATTGTGTAAACAAAGGAAAGAAGACTGAGCATAAAAATATACACCGAGTTTCACTTAAAGCCAAACAGTGAAAGTCTGTGTTAATATCTAACCTGCTTTGAGTTAAAAGTGTGGACAAGACAGTGTTAGACAGGATCGGTTGTTAGTCAACAAGCCACAAGCATTTGCCTTTACTCCCCCGTGAAGTCATATGTTGCTGGATGTGTTTATAAGATTCTCTAAGCCCCTAAATCTGAAAAGAAACAGGAAGGAGTGCAAGTCAGAGCACCAACATACCAAGAGGAAAGGAAAACAGAAGACAAGTAGCAGACATGTTTCTTATCCAGCCCTCCTGCTGCTTCATAAAGTGAGCAGAAACGGGGGGGAAGAAGATGAAAAATCATCCTTAGACTATGAATCAACATCGTCCTGGAGCAGAAGAAACAACTTACTTGTACTTGACTGTTGTGACAGTCTCAGCTCCAACACTTTTGCAGACAAGCTTTGCTCCAGCTTCCAAACTCGACCACACAGTACAGAGACCTGGTGTTGAAACGACGACACTCCTTTCACTCCTTGAAAACTAAATATGTTTAGCAATGGGTTTGTTAAAGTTCAAACGTTGACTACCTTGCACACTACTGGCGGCTACAAACTTGGCTCCATCCAAGTTGGACGCACGGCCATCTTGGGTCTTCTTCAGAGACTGTGGGACCAGTTTAGCTCCGTGTTTCTTTACATGAGGCGCCACCTTGTCTGCTACGTGTCCTGCGATCATGCTCATGCCATTGACTGAAGAGACACAAAGTTATACCCCAAGCAGAATTAGCAAAAAATAATCAACTTGTTTGTAGATCCAGAAAACGTTCCCATTGAGTGATTTTACATACAGAAGGGTGATCCTTACCTAAAAACTGGCTGACTCGAACAGCGCCACCAGTGGCCTGTTTAGCCGCATTCAGACCTTTGGTGACGTTAGGGCTGACGTCTGACGGAGTCTCCTCGGGTGTGATGCGGTCCCGGATCTTGGCTGCTCCTTTGTGGATGGCCTTCCCAGTGGCCTCTGCTCCTTTAGCAAGTGACTCACTCAAGCGTGTAGTGCCTACAGAGAGCCATTAAATCAGATAACTGTTGTGGTCTCACACTAATAATTACACCCACATGTGCAGTCAGTCAATAAACACTTTCCTTGCTCTAGAGATTGTAAACAGCAGCCTCTAGTGGAGGATTTTGGAAAATCCAATGATATTTGGATTATTCCCTCCATTAGAACTCCTTTTGTATGTTCCTCTTTTAATTATTTACGTCTGTGCGCCACATAAAAATAACTTGTTTATTTACAAACTCACCCGACAAGATTCCTTGAGAAATTTTCTCACTCCAACCAGGAAGCAGTTTTTTTTCTTCCTCTGCTCTCAACCCTTCTTGTTCTTTCAGGGAACCGATGGGGACTTTTGTAGTTAAGTTCATGATCTCTACTCCTGTACCTTCTGGGTCCTGTCAGACAATTCAGTAAAGATAAATGATTTTATTTAATCTTAATATAAGTCAGTGAGTCTGAAGAGACGAATGGTGGATTTCTAGAAAGGTTAAGAAAACACAAATTATCTTACTCGTTGTGAAAAAGCTAAGTTTGGAGAAACAGAGATTAGCTCTGACTGGTCTGCTAAGCCAACAGCTAATCCAAGCAGAGCCTGTACCAACGTAGAATGCTAATATAATAAAACAACTCCAACCTCAGACATTTGAAAGCAGTTTAAGCAAACCCTTGTTTATAAATCTTAACACCACCATTAGTTGGATATTACACAATTATTTCAGGTTAGGCTGTGCTGGTGCGCTCAAACTAGCTCCTACGGTTGCAGTTTGTGCTGCTAGCAAATAAACATTGAACTGTAAATAACTAAGAAATAGATGTGTTGAGATTTATATAATAGCATTGCTACACAATAACATAGGGGGAAGATTTTGTGCTATGACTTATAGACGGTTTTGACCACTTATACAAATCTTATTGTGTCCTTCATATTTTATTTTATATAAGACGGACCTGGGTCTTGAAGTCAACGAGCTGCAATAGGAGGTCCTGAAACATGTCACGGTCAGCTGCAGGCAGTTCAGAGGACAACACTAACCCCACATAGGACCCAGGTGTCTCTGACAAGCAGTCAGGTAACATGAAGATCCCAGAGTTAGCCAGCAGAACCGGAGTGTCTGCTGTCAGTGGATACTGCCGGTCACATACCTGGAAAATACCGTAAACCAAATAAATGAAATCAATTTTCCTACTTTTTTTTTTTTCTACTCACTTCCTGGGACAAATATTAAGATCTATACTGGAACTCAAGCTGCACACAAATTAATTTCATCCGATAAGGACAACCTGAGAGGTGCTTCCTGCTTAGTTTATGTAACACGTTTCTCTGTCAAAGCATGAAATACCTCACCTGTTCCTAAAAAGCACATTGTCTCTCGCTCTGTTCTAAACATCTCTTTCAATGAAAAAAAGCACCAAGATGTCCGTTCTCTGCATAATTAAAACACAAAACCAGACTTGTTGCTGCGCGGAGCTGTCGGCGTGTCACCTGACAGGATGACCCGCGTGAGGACACAGGACCCCGACCAGCAGCACAACAGAAGCGCACAGTCATCTTAAATGGGACTATTGTCAAACTGAGAAACAAAGCAGCACCCGAATCCAGGAGCGGACCGGGCCTGTTGGAAACACATTGCAGTTCAGCGCAAACCTTAAAGCTTTATAATAAATACAATCAATTCCCAAACAGTTGTATAATCAGATGGTTTTAAGTTCAAAGATCTAACAAGGGATCTGTATTTTATAGTTTCATTCAAATAGAAAAAATAAACCAGTTCATCAAAAGGATTTTGTAAAAATGCAAGAAATATTATGTTTTCTGACATTCTGGTCGACATTTAAAAAGGTATTTTTACAGCTTTGTGAAAAAAAATGGTTGAATAAAGAAATTGTTTAATGTGAAGTGTAGCAGCATCATTTAAATAAATCCTCATTAGGAAGCAGTTTTTTTTATGAACATTTCAATGTTAGAACCAGAATCTGTGCAACAGGAAGTTTTTGAGTCATGAGTAAAATATTTTCTAATGATGATGTGGTTCCCAAGAAGTTACACCCATTTACCCCTTAGGCTCATACACACATGTCTAACATTTCTCACATGTTTTTCTTGCTTACATGTAAAAAGGCTGAGGGGTTTCCAGCTGTGCGCTGACTGTCCACTGCGATGACGCGAAGGTAGCCCGGATGAGACAGAGAGCTGACCTGCCCGTTCGGTTCCACAAAAAACAGCTGGACCCCCGACGGGATGAAAAGCAGCTCCTTTCCATCTCCTGCCACTCCACCAGGCTTTCTTGACCAGAAGCGGACTCCAGCAGGATCAAAAGCCAGACTGCGGTGTCCATCTGTGGGCTGTGGTGTGTACGCTGGAGGCAGCTCTCCTGGATTATCCATGGTGACGGGGTTCAGAGCAGCTGCAGGGAATGTGTGTGTGTTTGGGACAGCACAGGAAGCAGGACTGATGATGGGGGCTGAGTTGGGGGTTGGTGGTATGTTGGGATACAGATTTTTGAGAGAGCGACTGGAAGGCTGAGCATTAGTAGGCAAGTCTGGATAAAGATTAGGAGTCAGATCAATCAAAAGTAAATCTTTTGTGTCTTTTGGCGACTTTTCCAGATCAGAGAGGTGAGCGTCGGTGATCCTTAGCATTTCCATCATCTTTGTCTGAATCCTCCTGGCTCTGTCCCAAGCCTCTCCCTGGTGTCTCTGCCCCCCAGTGGGGATCTCCAGTCCCTGAGTGAGATGCTCATGACCCTTCCTGTAATACACCAGGGCTTCAGACTTCCTGTCAGACTCTTCTGCTGCCAGTCCCTGATTCAGGCACTGAAGGGCTGATGCATACTGGTCCTTGATGAGCAGCAGCTCAGCAGGTTCAGCCATACTGAAGAGCAGAAAACACGCCGAATATTAATAAGAATACATCTCCAATTTACACCATTCCCAAAAAAAATGTTAATTAATTAAATAATTAAATAACCTAAACGATAAATCCGCATAAAGTGTTGGAATTTTTTTTAATTAGATAAATTGAAAACACCTGAGTTTTTTTAGGGAAAAGGTTGTAAACAGAACACGAATGGCGCAAAGCTTACCTGTCCCAAAATCAACCGGAAACGTAGTTGAAGGCTTAGATAGAAGGTTAAATACTCAAATTAAACCTACTTGTAGCATTTCTACAGAAACCAATGGAAACGAAATCTCAATGAAATGTAGTTCCTGGCAGCTGACGGGATAAACACTGAGGGTTATGCTAAACAAGCAAGTTTTTCAAGAACAGCAGGACTTGTTGGATGCGCCTAGTCTATTTATAGATACATAAACATGCAGAAAATGTATTCCCAAAGCGCTGATATCCAAGAGAGACCAAATTAAATATTGAAAAATTATTTGAGATTCCTAAAAGTTTTAAATTGCTGTTCTGTATTTGTAAAAAAAAAAAAAAAAAAAAAAAAAAAAAAAAAAAAAAAGCAATTCATCTTTGAAGAACGAGCGTCTACGCTGCCACTTCCGTTTAAAAATTTTCAGAATAAAACTCAGCAGCTACAAACTTCATTCAGGAAACTTTTCTAAAGAATAAATCTCAAGCAAATAAAAAATTTTAATTAGAAAGGTAAAGAGGATACAAATCATGGTAGTATTTTTTAAACTGGGCTACATTTATGGAGTACCTAAGCCCCAAATATCAACACTTCAAATGTGGGTGTAGAATTAAAGGACTATTTGCTCCATAATGGGTTGAGAATACTGTATTATACATTACTGACAAAAAAAAAAACAGACTGTTAATATAAAAATTGGACTTTTAAGAAATATATGGTGCCTACATGTGAACAAACATGTGACTCTCCCCCCCCCCTCGAAAAATAGTAGTTCTTCAAACAACTCAGCTGTTTACAAGATTAATTCAAGTAAAGTGTTGTTAAAATTATTGTACACACTCTATCTAATGTACTTTTTATTCAAACAAATATTGAAATAGAAAAAACACTGACAATGAGCATTATTCAACCCAATAATTCCTTTTACTTTCAACATTTTCAGGAAGTTACACTGCTAGTACAGACTGTAACTTCCGTAACAATTGGAATACAGCTTTTAAATCTTGTTTATGAATGTTTACAGAAGCGTGTACTTGTTTTAACTCATTCTGTGAAGCAGGAATAAAACACTCTTTTTTTAATTGAAAGCAACATAAGTTAAAAAAAAGCATTTTGTAAGCATGTATATGTCAACTGATAATACAGTTGAAATGTGCTATTTGTTTTGTTCCTGCTCTGCTGTAACTATGCTCTGACAGGAGGATCAGAAAGGTGGACGGTGATTCATAGGCGAGGCAAAACAGCAGGTGGAGCGATCCTTGAAACACAACAGAACCTGTAAATGAGACAAAGACACGCCCAATCAAATATGTAAACAATGAGTCCCGTATTCAAGAGCTATTTTGTCCCTTTTGAAGTATGTTTCTGTGTTAAAAGTTAAAGATAAGGAACATCTTATTTGTTGTAGATAGCTTCTTGAATGGCCTCAGTTTGGAGAAACAGAGTTTATTAGGACTGATGAGCTAATACGAATGCAACCAAGACCAACGCAGATTACTGCTATCCTAAAATGGTTCCACTCTCCGATATTTAATCAGCGTGAACATTGTTTCATAAATTCTTACAGCTCTAACAATTTTACATTTAAATTATTTTGTATTTTACAAGTATAAACAGAACCAACAGCATCAAATTGTAGAATTTTCATTACATCCAAGAGTGAAGTCTTCTTTGTATTATAGCTACATTACAATTACTTGTAGAAACACACTACATTGCAAGTTAATATCCCCTAATTAAGTCACACTGCATCACTAAACACGAGATCCCCAAAACTTGAAGTGTTTATAAGAAAAGTTCAGATCAAAACTTACTTTGAACTTTTGTACTTGTTTCTGATGGCCTGTTGCGGCCGGCTCTCTGCGCTGATGTAAAGTTTGTGAAGATTTGCCAAGCAGGGGATAATATCAGTCAAGGTATAACCAGTAAATGAAATTAATGAATCGGGCTAAGACACAAAAAAAGAGATTAAAATAGTGTATCAAATCTAATCAACATCAAGATGATAGTCTTGGGTAAACTCACCCACAGAGAGTTGTTTATGGTGTACGTGGCTAAGCAGTACGCTCCAGCTGCTAATATAGAAGGAGTGAACTGCAAGAACGGATCCATCTCCAGAAGACTCAACTCAGCTATGTACTTACAATGGAAACAAAAAGTTGAAGTGAACCAATAAAACAAACAAAAATTTATATATTTTCTTCAGACGTGTGTGATTGATTTAACGTACAGAGGCGAGGTTTTCTGTGTTTGAACAGACGAAGTGGGCGGACATGAAAAGACGAAGAAACTCGAGGGTTGTTGGCTCTGCCATCCTGAATGCCAGACCCCTGAGAACAACGTTCTCCATCCGAATCAGCTGTTTCTTAGTATAGGTGCAGTCTGTGATGTACACGAACTCATTAAGCTCAGGAGGAAAGACCTCCTCATATTTTCTACAAAAATCCAAGAATCTCGAAGTCAGTGCAGCCTTACAGGACGGACTCTTACAGGAACAGCAGCATGAAACACATGCATACAACATGTTTCCTTACACAGCGATCAGTAATGCTGCCGTGCCAACCAGCTGCAGCTTGTTCCGTTTGACATGCAGCGTGCAGGAGAGATAACGGTCCAAGTAGTTGACGGCGAGGTGCAGAGTCTCAGAGCTGAGCTTGTAGTCCCGGGCAACCTCAACCAGCCAGTCCACCAGGATGAGCCGCATGCCACTGGTGATCTCTGGATGTCTCTCCAAGTAGTTGGGATTTGCTCTGAACTTCTTCTGTAATTAAAACCAAAAAGTCTTTGTTTTGAAGCCAGAAAATTTTGGATTGCCCAAAATGATAAACATCAAATTAGTAATAATCTAATTTGAGACTAAATGTTAATGTTTTAATGTAAAAACTGTATAAAAAGAGCTACTATGATCACGAGTTATATACTATATATCCAGTGCGCATGACAAACCAACCAGTTTTTTTTTTCCACCCATGCCCTCCTAAGGGAGGTACAAACCCAATCCCAAAAAAAGTTGGGACACTGTGTAAAATGTGAAAAAAATAATAATAATAAACAGGAAATCAGAATTATAATTTGTAAGTTTCATAAAATCACATTTCATGAAGATCTCAGATGTTAAAATTGACATATTTTACAATTTCACTGAAAATATTAGTTCATTTTGACTTTGATGGCAGCAACTCATTTCAAAAAGTTGGAACAGATTCAACTAAAGGCTAAAAAAGTCATAAGTATGATTTAAAGATAAGGTAAGGTCAAAGGTCAAAACTGGATGCATATGATCAAAGTTCAAAATGAGCAAACATTTTCCATGAGATGGTTTAATATCTCAGTTTCATCATCTGACATATTATTTATGTCTGTTTGGAATCAAATTTGGGTTTGAGATTTAGAAATCTTTAAATTCTGTTACATCTCGTCCCAACTTTTTAAAAATGGAGTTGTAAAAACATTTAAAGTTTCTTAAAATATCAGATTTTCTGAACTGGTATTTTGATCTCTTCTATGGTTTTTACACAGTTTGAGATAAAGTTCTGTGTTCTATGCCCGAGAGGATCAAGTTCTCCCCAAATCTTATAGTTAATGTGGAAATTTGCAAAAAAAAAAAAAAAAAAAACATTTCTATATCATTTGACGTACTGCTACCTAACACGTGATTCCCAGTAGAACTGCATGTTTACTGTGCATTTTGCTTTTCTAAAAAAAAAAATAAAACTGGCATCTTTAATAAAAACTAACCTCCCTCTCTCTCAAGTTTTGGTAAATATCTTCTGCATAATCAATAAAAAGCTTTTGTCTAGACATGAAAGAATCATCTGGTTCCGACTGAACTGAAACATCCTGACCTGAACCTGAAAGAATAAACAGTGAGACAGTAAAACATACAGCAATAGTTAAAAAAGGAAGGAAAAAAAAAGCAATTGTTTGCCGACCAGACTCATTTGAACTAAGTTCCATCAGGAGTCTCATATGTTCGCTCAGCAGAGGATCAGCTTCAGCACCGAGTCCGTGATCATCTGAAACAACTTCCTGACCAGATGCTGCAAGAACAACTTCACGAGCCTCTTCAACATACACATCAAAGCTGGAACTGGATGTACAACCAAAGTAGGTGAGCTGTGAGCTGTTTGAAACAGAACTGTGTCTGGAAAACTGGCTTCCCTAAGGAGGACAATAATTATTACATTGTAATCAGAAAAGTTATAGAATAATTGGAAATCAGTTGTTTTTAAAGTTTTGCTCATTGCTGGAGTCTCCTACCTGACTCAGGGATCGAGCACGCTGCTCGTTTTCTGACAAAGAACCAAGAACGATCCGCTGTTTGGTCCTCTGGGGCTGAAATGCTTCAGTTTTGATTGCAGGGGGAACATTTTCCTTGCAGACTGGACTGCGGGCATTTTTACTGGAATTCATCTTCAAACAGGAAATTTGTAAAAGAAGACAAAAGAAAAAACACCATATATTGAAATCAAGGAAATTTTTTGTGGTGCCATAAAAGTTTACCTTCTTTTTGTTAATGAATGAATGAATGAATGAATGAATGAATGAATGAATGAATGAATGAATGAATGAATGAATGAATGCTAAAGCTTTTACATACATTTTGTCTAAATGTTTTTTTAGTATACTGTTGTTTAAAGTTGTGTTTGAGTTAGAAATTTAAGGCCTGTTGCACCACACAGAAATTTTTGAGTTTTTTTGTTTTTTTTTCTCAAAATTTTTAGGTCTATTTAAAATAATTTTTGAAAGCTGGTGCAGCCACCAATGAAAAAAAACCCACTTCTATTCTTTAGCATCTAAAATCTGACCAAATTCAGTTCAACCTTAAAACTAAAGCAAAACTTTCTTTGTTCATGTTTCCCCCCAAAACTGCCTGCAGATAATAATTAACGTTGTAGCTTAAAATGACTTAATTGGATACGTTTATTGATTAAATGAAAAGAAAAACAGTTTCTCATTCTAAGCTGAAGGAGTCAGGAACACATCACCATGGTTACCAGAATTTGTTGGTAAATCAGTCGCAGACAAAGATGGATAAAACACGAGTTTAAAACAAAAATAATGATTTCAATCCATAACAGAGTTCAGAGGAAATGCTTTAAAATAAACTCACCATAACTAAAACCTGTAATGTCAGCAGGCTGCTGATTCAGAGCAGGCACGTGCGCGTTGTTTTGATTAACAACCGGAAAGAAGAAGAACGATCTGAAGCGTCAAATAATTTCAGCAAACAACGACCTCTAACGAGGCTTTGCGGCTTACATCACAGCGGACTTTCTGAAACGCGACGAAAACTTTTCTAAAGTTCCTGTCTAGATTTATTTGTCAGCTGCGCTCTCTCCGTGATCTGACCAATCAGATGCCAGAGCGCAAGCGCAGACGGCATACGTCACTGCGTCTGGAACGGAAGCCTGCTGACTGACCATAGACATTATAAAGATTATATACATGTCTATGTGACTGACAGCGGTGATGAGTCAGCTGATAGAAAACACATCTGGACAGCTGACTGGCAGAGGACGTGAATAAATAATAACATATGTTGATATCTTGATTTCAGTGACTTGTCTGATTGCAGCCAGTAGCCTGCAGTCAAAACTGGGTTTAAGTTTATGTGCACATAATTACATTTTCATTGATGTGTTCAAAATTTACCACCGATATATGAAAATTAGATATTCATATGCTCACGAAAGGTCAAAACATGAAAGTTTTGGATCATACATCTTCAAATATTGTGACTTTGTATAAAATGTATATAAAAACAGAATGCATCCCATAAACTCATGTTAGATAAAAATAGAACTCAATCAAAATGATGATATATAATATATAGTTATACAATATATAATATTTTTAGAGTTTTACAGAAAATATTAGCTCATTTTAATCTAAAAGCAGCAATATTTTTATATATATACATACATATGTGTGTGTGTGTATGTGTGTGTATCATCTGCCGTAAGGTGGGACAACCTGCATGTTCCAAATTGTCCATCAGATGGCAGGCTTTCTCTTTACTTATAATAATCTAAAAAAAAACACACAAATGATTTTAGGGGTTTTGTTCTAACTGTTACCAACCACATGACATCATGACCCTATGAAAGTAATTCTACTAATTAGCCTTGAGCTTTTATTCTCTCAGGAGGGAAGATGGTGCAAAGCAGTGAAATATTCAGCTGATGTACAAATCAAAAGGGACTGAAGGATGTTTCTGTCTGGCTACAAGCGGATGTTAAGACGCCTTTGGGAAACATTAATTACTGATATATCTGCAATTATTACATGGCAAGAACACATAGAGGAGGAAGAGAAGGATAGGAGAATATCCTGAAGTCTTGTCATGGAGAGTCTGAGCAGCTCCAGTGGAGCAGATGTGGATTAAGGATTCCAATTTGCAACCTTTTGGACAGACGACGGCTTCTTGAACCTTCAGCCAAGCATCACTCCTAAGACTTTCCTGACAGCTGTATTTTCTTCGAAATCTCACACTTCTTGTGCTTTTTTGCCACATTCTCACATCTTTTCTGGTAACAAGAGGAAATAGTTTTATTCTGATATGTTGCACACAGAGTTTATATATATATATATATATATATATATATATATATATATACAGTATATTTATATAATTCTGAAAAATAACTGAGATGGGATGTTTAATTGAAAAAGATCTACAACTCAAAAGCGTATCATATTTGACGCACCTGATTCTAAAAGTTCTACATCTTTAGCAGGATTAGTACATTTCTTAAAAAACCTGCATCAAATTTTAAACATGCCCTCTGATCCAAGTATTTTTAATAATATTATCATATTCGTGACTTTACTTCATGCATCAAGTTTTAAAGAGTTAAAAGCAAGTAAACACCAGTTTTTTTTCTTACAGAATGAACTTTTAATAAATGAATTGAAAGTAAACAATGTTTTTCTATTGAAGTTTGTGTTCATTTCTGCCATCAACATGCCAGACATTGATTAGATCATGAACTCATCACCATATAAATCAATATACTGAAGTCGGTACAATGATCGAGTGAGGCTGCTGCATCAGTCAGATGTTTATTCTGTTCTGAGATGAGACTAGAGCTTTAATTAGTGAGGCTGCAAAAATGTTTGTGTGTAAAGCCTGTAAATTAGAAAATAATGTTGATTCAATAAAGTTGGATTTAATTCACCAAGATAACCATTTTTAATATTAAATTAGATTTCAGCTAATTACTTTAAGAGAAGAAGGTGACATTAAAAAGGTAAAACACAGCTGGGCTTGTTCTTTTTGCCAGTGACAGATGAGATGTAATTGAACACTGTTCATATAACGACTTTATGAAATGTCCTCACCTATTTGTGGAAGAGATGGAACACGGAGGTACCTGCTGTGATTATCTTCTCCTGTCAAAACAAAAGACGTATCTATTCACAGCTGAGAAAAGGAAATGCAGAAACACACAGACCTTCTCAGAACACTCACACATTTCTTTCTGTTTAGACCCCAAACAGATACGGATTGCTCAAGACTTACAGCATCGGGCTGAAGCCTTTTCATTAGATCACAGGTGACATGTTTGAACCACGCGTTTAAGCGTCACCGACGTGACGCAGGGTCATTTCTCAAAAATCTGCCTGCATGCTGACATTTCAGTTAAAATCCTTGTTTAAATTGTTGCCACACTGTCACAGCTTAAAACTGGCTTCAGAAATGAATCCCACAATATGAAATCGCAGTACCCAATTCACTGGTTTCTGAACATGACAGATTTGGGCTCTCTCCACGAGGTGTTGTTGGTCATCTGAACAGAGTAAATGTTTTCTTTGCAACATCTTTACACCTTTATGTTTGTGTTTTTTTCAAGTCATTCCGTTGACGTCACATCACTTTTTTCACACATTATTTTCTGACGCTGGATAACACAGTCTCTCTGATTTCGCTGATGCTCTTAAACTGCAAATGAATCTCTTACTGAAGATATTAAAGCAACAAGTTCTGACTGTGTTTTGATCATTAAAGGGACATAAGGCAAGATTTGTGAAAAACTACACATGCATTTCCAGTTTATTCAATGCTAATGGGTCATGAAGCATTAAAAACCCAAAATAACGAGGCCATCCGCATATATGTCTGTTGCCTTGGAAACGCTGTGTGCTACATAATGCGCTGCAGTTTGACGTCCGAATTTCCCGCGCAGTTGTAGGGATGTGATGTAAATTGACGCTGCATGCGCGTTGCCGACAGCTCTTGAACAGGAAGTACATGTCCGCCGTGGACTTGGATTCAAACACTGAAGGTATACTTATGGATGTTTCTGCAGCCAGCAAACGACCTGCATCCACTCTCACCCCCCAAAAAAGTGGCACCACGAAGAAAAAAAAGACTTTATCAGCGGCATCTCGTGAGTCTAAAAAAAAATATGACCGAAGCCGGGCAGGCACCCGCATAAATATTGGGTATGCGTTCGGTTCATGGAGGGAACTTCAGCTGCATTTGGGAGTGAAAACGGATGCTGATATGGCTCATTTCCTTGTGACCAGGTGAGAAAACATTATAGGTCGTGTTTAGAGCCTGATACAGTATGAAAATGATGAGATCAAATCAAATAACAGAGTGGAGAGACCTGACGTGAAGTATGTTAGCCTCCCCGGTGCAGTGCTGTGAAGACGAACAGTCTGTAAAGTGTCTGTGCGCGCTCCCGTGCCGGCTTGGCTGGTGGCTGCAGTTAGCCACAGCGCCTGTCGCGGCAGCACTGAGTCAGATTTTGTAAAGCTGCCTTAAGTTCCTTTAACATATAAAAAACATTTATTTAAGTTGCTGGTTTTAATGTTCATTTTGTCACTTATTAAACCAATTCAAAAGGTGGAACTCTCCCTTCAGATTGGCAGTGAGTCTAAATATCTGGGCATCTTGTTCATGAGTGATGCCGGATGGGGCAGGAGATGGACCAGCGAGTTGGAGCTTCATCCTCGGCGATGAAGACGTTGCTTCAGTCTGTTGTAGTGAAGAAGGAGCTGGAAGGCAGAACTCTTGATTTACTGGTCTATGTTTAGAACCTCATCTGTGGTCATGAGAGAAATATGTTTGAAATGGCCTCTTTAATAAAAAAAAAATCCACTTCTGATTATACAACATTTAATTATTACACAGATCATGTTAGCAGTGACATCGTTAAGAATCATGATATGTTGTTATTTTTATAACAAAATGCAAAATGATTTTTGATCGTTATCACCAGAACATTGTGGAAAAACACAGACTATAAGCTGTAAAACTGGTTTATTTGCATATGTATGTGAAGACATTGAGAGGAGCTGATAACTGTGACCAGGATGGGAATTATAGTGGAATCACCAACGAGACTGTCAGCCTGAGAGTTGGTGTGTAAAAACACATTTAGAGTTCCTGCAGTACTCTCCAACTCATGTCACTGTGTCATGTTTTATTCAATCCTTTTTATAGTTTTTGGCTTTTTACTGTTCTTCTCAAAGGAAGTAAACGAGTACCAGCCAGTTATGTTCCTTGTTACCAAAAATAAAAGCGAAAAATCAACTTGGAACTTTCAAATTTAGAGGGATTTTTGGAATGGTGTTCTTTCATGTTGACTTATTTTAGTCCATTTTTAGAAGACCTGTACGCCAAAAAGACTTTGATACGGTTGCAAGCACTTCCTCAAAGATGAGTTGTATTAGACTGAAAGCCAGATTTGAGCTTTTGTGGCTTCAAAAATGGGCTGGCAATCAATGCTTTATGTCTCAAAAGAGCTTAAACTCAAAGGAGGCCAAATTATCTGTGCCAAACTGCTCAATTAAAAAAAAACACACACACAAACAACTGTAGGAATATGCCGGAACGAGTCTCAATAAGTGCCGAAAAACTGCATTTAACCTTTATGACATTAAAAGAACAGACAGGATTTTAATCAGTGGATGTTTGTCTTTCATTTAATGAGTCACATGATGATTCTTATTTCATTGTAACACAGATCAAAAAGTTGAAGAATTAGATGAAGGAAGCTTGCTGCCAATTTTTTTTGTAATTATTATTATTAAAAAGGTCGATTATTGCAGCAAGCATTAAAAGAAAATGAGCTCGGAGGTGACGGTTGTTTCATATCAGAGTGATTGTGTTGATTAAACTAGGAAGCTAAAACACGTGATCACAAACTGTTTAATGTGAAATCAGAAGGCAACACTTAAAGGAATATCACAGGGTATCACAACACCATAAACCTCAGAGGAAATGATTCGAATCTGTAAACAGAACAAAAACACCATCATATCGACAGAAACGTCCAAACTCAAAACGACCTCGTCCGTGTATTTTTTGTTGACGTGAAACAGACAAATAATGAATTCCTGTTTGTAAGTAATTTAAGAGCTAAAAGTCTTTCTTTGCTGTAAATTATTCATGCATTCAAATTAATCTGACTTTAAGGATATTCCTTTCCTTTCTTCAGTTCTTTTATGAATCTAGACTGCACGCTTTAGAGGGATAAACTGCTGAGGCTATTAGCGGAAAGTCGAGTAAAATTTGATTTAAAGGTCTGGTTCTGATGTTGGACGTCTCGCTCACACACAAGTCGTTGTTTTTGCCCGTCTTCCTGCTCCCCTCTGTTTCCGAGGACGAGTCAGCTTCACAATGCTTTGTCTCATTGCTATTCTGGACCGACACTTGCTCATCAAGCTGTTGTCCAGCATATGTGTGTTGCTCGAGGGGAAGGGGGGGGGGCCTCATTGTAATGCCTCAGTGTGCTTGTTCTGCTCCAGATTTATTGGTGTGTTTCATTTTCTGAAAGCAAGACTGGAGTCCTCAAATGATTCTGCAGAACAACAAAAAATTATATTTACTTGTAACATCACAGGATCTGAAAACTTTTGCTTGTAATGAGAAATTAAAGTTTTCTCTTCCATGCCTACTGATCAACATCATACCTGCATTTATGGTCTCCATGGTAACCAGTAGCTGCTCAGCTTCATGATCGGTGCAACAAAAAGGAGCTGCGATTAAAAACTGTTTAAAGTTTACTCAACACTTCCGTCATCATCTCATGGCTTTGCTCTGATGACAAAGATGTTCAGGTTACACGGCGAGCTTCTGCCTCTGGATGAAAAGATGCAGCCTGTACGGCTGGACGTTGCTATGGAGATGAGTTTAAGTTCAAAACAAAAGCAATAGAAGGTGAATGAAAGCTGCTGTCCTTAATTAGCATAACAACTTAGCTTAACATGTTTTTTTCATGCCCATCAAAAACGTTTTAACGCAGCATGGATAAAAATATGTTGTGAAGATTAAAAAAAAGAAAAAAGAAAAAAAAATGTAAGTGATTCTCCTGTATTTGTCTGAAAACATCAACCAATCAAATGGTTCAGCCTGAAAGGAATGATTGGACAGTCTCTCCAGACATACAGACTTCTGCATTTATTTGGTTTCTGTGCTCCTAAAAAACTGAGACATATTACCGCAGCACACCACTGCTGGGAGTGTTCGCCGCTCTACCATGTGACAGCGGGAGAAGCAGCCGCCGGCTGGTTCCACGTCAGGTTCAGGACAAAGTAACAATTAATGTCAGTTGTTCGTTGTTATATTGTTTTCACTTACCGGTGATTCCGCCATGCTACGATACTTGAATGAACTGCGGACCAGTGTCTTGCACTCGGTCGTCTTCTGGGGCAACACGTGTTTCCAAACCTGGGGGGGGCGTGGCTTAGGAATTCTACCTGACAGGAGGGGTGAGAGTTCTGTGACTTTGTTTACATTTGTTGACATTCTAAGCTAGGCAGTTTGAAATTGGGTATATCGCCTTTAACACATTCATTTTAACTATTGAAACAATAAACTGTGACGATGAGTGATGGTATTTCTGGACACACATGGGCAAAAGAAATACCAAACTAAAACTCGCCCTCGTTCTGTGGCGAGAGTCTTAAAATCCAGATGACATCTAAAAAATTGGACCAAATTAAGAGTCATTTTATGTTACTTGAAAGGGTAAAAGGACTTTTTCCTCATGCTGACCAAGAATGCTGAGGCTTATTTGTTCAAAAATAGAAGCATTCTTCACAAGTTGCTTAAAAACTATTCACGCAGTCTTTCTGGAGCCCACATTGTGACATTTCCCTCGCTTTTATTTTAGAGTTAAAACGTATTCATAAGGGTTTAGTAGAATGTCAGATCTCCACCCTCCCCACCTCTGGTTCATGTTTCATTAACATGCAGAGCAGAAACTGCTGTCCTTGCAAGGGCAGAGTTAGAATGGCATGGAAGCGGAGCGGGTTTGGACGCCGGAGAATGACACGGAATCGACGGCCGCTGCTATGCCCTCTGGGATTAGTGACAAAAGCCAAACGAGGCCAGAGCTCTTATCGTTATCCTTCAGTCCTCTCTCGTGTTCAAGCACACACAAGTGATGCAAAAAGCTCACAAGATCTTTAAAGCGTGCACAGACACTCTATGTTCTCACATTGTCCTAATCAGCTTTGACAAACATTTTCCATCTCCAGGATAGTAGAATCAGTCATAATGTGTAAAATGAATCCCTGCTGGCCTGGAAGTCCTTACTCAGACTTTTATTATTAAAGTGAAGGAGAGGGGAAATCATTGTTGGAATAATTAAATCATCTGTATTGCTCCTTTTTCCGTGTCCTTGGTTTCTCTCTCATAACATTCAGCATCCCCAAAAGCTGCCAGTAGCGTCTTATTTAAATATTTATCATGTTTTTTTTTACCTCTTAGGGAACTCAGAATAAAAAAAAAATATATTCTCATTTGTGACGACCTTCAAAAGCAAAGCAAATGCATGTTGGATATAGATGGGAAATGGTTCTCCTTTGCTACGGTTCCCCTCTTGTGTGGGTGTCAGTGGGCAGATGGCCGGAGACCCGAGCATCTGCGAAAGAGGAGGAGCTGTGTCCTCTTCACAGAGTCAGAGAGGTGTCATCTGTCACACCGATAACACCTTCATGAATTCCATTAAAGTGCTAACAAGCACATATGAGTTCCAGAGTCATGCACAACAGTTATGTGATATCGGATGGGATAGATTCCTTTGTTGTGTTTTCATTATGTAAATATTCTAACACGACTGAGTATCTTGAAATATTGAAAAGAAATAAGAAGGTTGAAATATAAAAGGTGTGATTATAGAAAGTCTCCTAAATCAGATTTTTTAAAATCTTTAGAAGATGCAACAACTTCAGGAACATGAATGTTGCCTCTGATTTACTGGGAGCAGGACAAAACATGTCATATTGTGCAAGGAAGGAAGGAAGGAAGGAAGGAAGGAAGGAAGGAAGGAAGGAAGGAA
>SSNP01000113.1:344686-456666 GCA_006937955.1 Pachypanchax playfairii | reverse complement strand
TATTTTTATAACAAAATGCAAAATGATTTTTGATCGTTATCACCAGAACATTGTGGAAAAACACAGACTATAAGCTGTAAAACTGGTTTATTTGCATATGTATGTGAAGACATTGAGAGGAGCTGATAACTGTGACCAGGATGGGAATTATAGTGGAATCACCAACGAGACTGTCAGCCTGAGAGTTGGTGTGTAAAAACACATTTAGAGTTCCTGCAGTACTCTCCAACTCATGTCACTGTGTCATGTTTTATTCAATCCTTTTTATAGTTTTTGGCTTTTTACTGTTCTTCTCAAAGGAAGTAAACGAGTACCAGCCAGTTATGTTCCTTGTTACCAAAAATAAAAGCGAAAAATCAACTTGGAACTTTCAAATTTAGAGGGATTTTTGGAATGGTGTTCTTTCATGTTGACTTATTTTAGTCCATTTTTAGAAGACCTGTACGCCAAAAAGACTTTGATACGGTTGCAAGCACTTCCTCAAAGATGAGTTGTATTAGACTGAAAGCCAGATTTGAGCTTTTGTGGCTTCAAAAATGGGCTGGCAATCAATGCTTTATGTCTCAAAAGAGCTTAAACTCAAAGGAGGCCAAATTATCTGTGCCAAACTGCTCAATTAAAAAAAAACACACACACAAACAACTGTAGGAATATGCCGGAACGAGTCTCAATAAGTGCCGAAAAACTGCATTTAACCTTTATGACATTAAAAGAACAGACAGGATTTTAATCAGTGGATGTTTGTCTTTCATTTAATGAGTCACATGATGATTCTTATTTCATTGTAACACAGATCAAAAAGTTGAAGAATTAGATGAAGGAAGCTTGCTGCCAATTTTTTTTGTAATTATTATTATTAAAAAGGTCGATTATTGCAGCAAGCATTAAAAGAAAATGAGCTCGGAGGTGACGGTTGTTTCATATCAGAGTGATTGTGTTGATTAAACTAGGAAGCTAAAACACGTGATCACAAACTGTTTAATGTGAAATCAGAAGGCAACACTTAAAGGAATATCACAGGGTATCACAACACCATAAACCTCAGAGGAAATGATTCGAATCTGTAAACAGAACAAAAACACCATCATATCGACAGAAACGTCCAAACTCAAAACGACCTCGTCCGTGTATTTTTTGTTGACGTGAAACAGACAAATAATGAATTCCTGTTTGTAAGTAATTTAAGAGCTAAAAGTCTTTCTTTGCTGTAAATTATTCATGCATTCAAATTAATCTGACTTTAAGGATATTCCTTTCCTTTCTTCAGTTCTTTTATGAATCTAGACTGCACGCTTTAGAGGGATAAACTGCTGAGGCTATTAGCGGAAAGTCGAGTAAAATTTGATTTAAAGGTCTGGTTCTGATGTTGGACGTCTCGCTCACACACAAGTCGTTGTTTTTGCCCGTCTTCCTGCTCCCCTCTGTTTCCGAGGACGAGTCAGCTTCACAATGCTTTGTCTCATTGCTATTCTGGACCGACACTTGCTCATCAAGCTGTTGTCCAGCATATGTGTGTTGCTCGAGGGGAAGGGGGGGGGGCCTCATTGTAATGCCTCAGTGTGCTTGTTCTGCTCCAGATTTATTGGTGTGTTTCATTTTCTGAAAGCAAGACTGGAGTCCTCAAATGATTCTGCAGAACAACAAAAAATTATATTTACTTGTAACATCACAGGATCTGAAAACTTTTGCTTGTAATGAGAAATTAAAGTTTTCTCTTCCATGCCTACTGATCAACATCATACCTGCATTTATGGTCTCCATGGTAACCAGTAGCTGCTCAGCTTCATGATCGGTGCAACAAAAAGGAGCTGCGATTAAAAACTGTTTAAAGTTTACTCAACACTTCCGTCATCATCTCATGGCTTTGCTCTGATGACAAAGATGTTCAGGTTACACGGCGAGCTTCTGCCTCTGGATGAAAAGATGCAGCCTGTACGGCTGGACGTTGCTATGGAGATGAGTTTAAGTTCAAAACAAAAGCAATAGAAGGTGAATGAAAGCTGCTGTCCTTAATTAGCATAACAACTTAGCTTAACATGTTTTTTTCATGCCCATCAAAAACGTTTTAACGCAGCATGGATAAAAATATGTTGTGAAGATTAAAAAAAAGAAAAAAGAAAAAAAAATGTAAGTGATTCTCCTGTATTTGTCTGAAAACATCAACCAATCAAATGGTTCAGCCTGAAAGGAATGATTGGACAGTCTCTCCAGACATACAGACTTCTGCATTTATTTGGTTTCTGTGCTCCTAAAAAACTGAGACATATTACCGCAGCACACCACTGCTGGGAGTGTTCGCCGCTCTACCATGTGACAGCGGGAGAAGCAGCCGCCGGCTGGTTCCACGTCAGGTTCAGGACAAAGTAACAATTAATGTCAGTTGTTCGTTGTTATATTGTTTTCACTTACCGGTGATTCCGCCATGCTACGATACTTGAATGAACTGCGGACCAGTGTCTTGCACTCGGTCGTCTTCTGGGGCAACACGTGTTTCCAAACCTGGGGGGGGCGTGGCTTAGGAATTCTACCTGACAGGAGGGGTGAGAGTTCTGTGACTTTGTTTACATTTGTTGACATTCTAAGCTAGGCAGTTTGAAATTGGGTATATCGCCTTTAACACATTCATTTTAACTATTGAAACAATAAACTGTGACGATGAGTGATGGTATTTCTGGACACACATGGGCAAAAGAAATACCAAACTAAAACTCGCCCTCGTTCTGTGGCGAGAGTCTTAAAATCCAGATGACATCTAAAAAATTGGACCAAATTAAGAGTCATTTTATGTTACTTGAAAGGGTAAAAGGACTTTTTCCTCATGCTGACCAAGAATGCTGAGGCTTATTTGTTCAAAAATAGAAGCATTCTTCACAAGTTGCTTAAAAACTATTCACGCAGTCTTTCTGGAGCCCACATTGTGACATTTCCCTCGCTTTTATTTTAGAGTTAAAACGTATTCATAAGGGTTTAGTAGAATGTCAGATCTCCACCCTCCCCACCTCTGGTTCATGTTTCATTAACATGCAGAGCAGAAACTGCTGTCCTTGCAAGGGCAGAGTTAGAATGGCATGGAAGCGGAGCGGGTTTGGACGCCGGAGAATGACACGGAATCGACGGCCGCTGCTATGCCCTCTGGGATTAGTGACAAAAGCCAAACGAGGCCAGAGCTCTTATCGTTATCCTTCAGTCCTCTCTCGTGTTCAAGCACACACAAGTGATGCAAAAAGCTCACAAGATCTTTAAAGCGTGCACAGACACTCTATGTTCTCACATTGTCCTAATCAGCTTTGACAAACATTTTCCATCTCCAGGATAGTAGAATCAGTCATAATGTGTAAAATGAATCCCTGCTGGCCTGGAAGTCCTTACTCAGACTTTTATTATTAAAGTGAAGGAGAGGGGAAATCATTGTTGGAATAATTAAATCATCTGTATTGCTCCTTTTTCCGTGTCCTTGGTTTCTCTCTCATAACATTCAGCATCCCCAAAAGCTGCCAGTAGCGTCTTATTTAAATATTTATCATGTTTTTTTTTACCTCTTAGGGAACTCAGAATAAAAAAAAAATATATTCTCATTTGTGACGACCTTCAAAAGCAAAGCAAATGCATGTTGGATATAGATGGGAAATGGTTCTCCTTTGCTACGGTTCCCCTCTTGTGTGGGTGTCAGTGGGCAGATGGCCGGAGACCCGAGCATCTGCGAAAGAGGAGGAGCTGTGTCCTCTTCACAGAGTCAGAGAGGTGTCATCTGTCACACCGATAACACCTTCATGAATTCCATTAAAGTGCTAACAAGCACATATGAGTTCCAGAGTCATGCACAACAGTTATGTGATATCGGATGGGATAGATTCCTTTGTTGTGTTTTCATTATGTAAATATTCTAACACGACTGAGTATCTTGAAATATTGAAAAGAAATAAGAAGGTTGAAATATAAAAGGTGTGATTATAGAAAGTCTCCTAAATCAGATTTTTTAAAATCTTTAGAAGATGCAACAACTTCAGGAACATGAATGTTGCCTCTGATTTACTGGGAGCAGGACAAAACATGTCATATTGTGCAAGGAAGGAAGGAAGGAAGGAAGGAAGGAAGGAAGGAAGGAAGGAAGGAAGGAAGGAAGGAAGGAAGGAAGGACAAATGGACAGACGGATACACGGACGGACGGACACATGGATGGATGGATGGATGGACGGATGGATGGATGGACGGATGGATGGATGGATGGATGGACGGACGGACGGACGGATGGACGGATGGACGGACGGACGGACGGACGGACGGACGGACGGACGGACGGACGGATGGATGGACGGATGGATTTTCACTCACTTTTTCCACCAAATTCAAATTGAGCTGATATTTTCTTTCATGTAGGAAAATTTCTCAGTTTTAACATCTGATAATGTTGTTTAAACTCTGTTGTGGAATTGCAGTTGTAAATATTGTTTTTTACCTTTAAATCAGTCCTTTTTATCACTCAGTACTGATAATACACAAGCCAAAGTTAATAACTGGAGCTTTAGCGATGTTGTTGTTTGGCCTCTGGATTTGCTCTGAATGTGTGAACAGGAGGATTTTCTTTTGCTTGCCGTCTGCGGTTTCGCCACTAGATGGCAGCAGATGTCAAATCCTAATGCAGTTTTACACAAAACTCTAAACTGAGACAATAGACCTTCTTAGATTGAATTCAATATAAAACTTTAAGCATCAAAACAACAGCAAACACTCACTTGCAACACAAGGATACATCCGTGTGTCTGAAGTCCTTAATGTTTGCTGTGTGAGTGTTTTGCACACTTTTGTAACCAGACACACAATTCTACTAAGCTAGCTTTTACTCAGTTTACTTTGTGACAGCAAAGAGTTTTTCAAAGGTCTCCATTGTGATCATGTTGGTATGTTGGCATGAATTCAAAACCCTTCTCATGACTGTCTGAGCTCAAGATGAAGGACTCGAATGCAGACATTAGCTCGGTTGGTGAGAACTGGAAAGGGAGACTCTTTCAGACAGGTAGACAGGTAGATAACCAGCAGCACCGGGCGTGTATAACACAACAGTTCCAAAACAACACTGTCAAACCACAAAGGAGTAAGAGAAGCTGGACTTGTAAGTGGCAGCAGAGGGAAATTGAAAAAGGCTTGCTAGCTGGTGTAATCACACAACAAGGACTGATGGAGGGCATCAATTGTGTCATAGCAGTGCAGGTAAAATAAAAAGAAAGTCTAGCTTTCAGCAGGGACAGAGACGGACACAGAAACCGTGACAGGCAGAAGTCTTGTTTAACTATATTCTGTCAAACTGCAGGTACATATTTCAAAAATTGTCCTTATAAATCTAACAGCAGTGACAGCGAAGTAGAGAGGGAGGAAATGTCATTCTGTGTCTTGTGCCCACAACGTAGCAGATTGTGAGAATAAAATAACCTCCATTTTGACAGTCAATGGAAGAGCAGGGAATGCAACGTGAATAATAACCACCTTTAAATGCAAATGCTTTCAGCAGATTTGGGCAGAAGTGGACCAAGATTGAAATTCATTTTGGAAGCCACGGACGGATAAATTATCTTAAAAAAAAGAGAGAAGAAAATATAAAAAGAGACACTGCGTGAAGACGAGTCAGTGGGGGAAGGCAGCTTCTGCCCAAAATTCCAACAACAATAATTTGGGACCAATTTTTGTATTAACAGAAGCTTCAACTAAATACATTCAGTGTTTTAGCTCTAAAATAAGTAAAACTAAAATGAAATATACAATTCTTTAAAATAAAGAAAACCAAGAACAACAAAAATGTTAAAGCAGCTGCTAGTGGCTCATCGAGGTTACCACGGTAACCACACACTCATGCAGACACAAGCCTTATTGTCATAATAAACTGAACCTTAAACAAATGGTTGATGTGCAAAAACCCAAAAACTAAAGATTTGTTTGTGGAGTAAAAAAAGTTTGTTGACCAAAAGTTTGGGAGAATAAAGATTGACACCATATTTAGAACTTTATAATGTCCATCCAACTTCTTCTGTTTATCCAATGTCGAGTCAAGGGGGCCACATGTTCAGGAGAGAAACACAGACATTCTCCAGCTCTTCCTGGTGGATCCCCAGATGGTGTCGGGCCCCCAGAGAGGTTATATAATCCCTCCAGCAAATTCTGGGTCTGTCCAGGGGTCTCCTTCTAATAGGATGTTCAGAAAACCTCCATGCGGAGGACACCAGAAGGCATCCTAACCAGATACCTGAACCACCTCAGCTGAATCCTTTCAATGCTGACGAGCAGCAGCTCTAATTCAAGCTCTCTCCAGACGGAGCACCTGAACCCAGCCAGCCGACAGAAGAAGCTCATTTCAGCTGCTTGTATCTTTCAGTCAGGATCCAGATCTTATAACCATAGATGAGGGTCAGAACATAGACCAGTACATCGAGAGCTTTGACTTTCAGCTCCTTCTTCACCACGACAGAATGAAGCAGCGTCAAAGCCCCAGTCCATTGGTCCATCTCCTGCTCCATCCTGCATCACTTATCAACAAAATGCCCAGATACTTAAAGTCGTCCACTTGATGTAAAGACTCACTGCCAACCTGAAGTACGTTTGTGTAGGTTCTCATTCGTCCAGGACGTAGTCATCTTGTAAAAGGTTAGTAAAAACAACTGGACTGTTGAGTTTTTCTTAAAAACGTTTAGCCTTCCATCCAAAAGGCTTCTTCAGTTCTGGAATAAGGATTGGGAGTAGCAGGTTTATGAGCTGTAACCAGAAAGACCACACCTAGGGGCAACTAACAAGATCATGGTTCTTATGATGGTACTGTAGCTTGTCAGGGGCCCAGACTATCCCTCAATGCATTCCCAGATAGGGTCGTTGAAGGGAACATTCTAGGTTTTTCTGGTTGAGAATCATGGACATGCACAGGGAAACAGCACGACTTCATGCCGAGAAAGCAGCTCTTGATTTGGTTTTACAAGGACCGAATAGTCCTTAGAAGTAGACCTGAGACCTGGTACTCCCACAGCACCCCCCACAAAGTGTGTCACAAAATGCATATGGACCAAAGAGGCAAATTCCCATGACCCCCTGAGCAACTCCATCAGGGTAAAGATCTGATCTGATGACAGGACAATCAGTCACACCCTCTGTTCTAACTTGTAATCTAATTTGTTGCAGCCCGTTCCGTTTTTATTTTCCTGTTATTTATTGTTTGTGAAGTTGTATTCACTATTGGAATCTGAACCTGTAATTTGTATTGTTACAGACCACACAACTTGGAATTAAACACGTTAAATGGGCAACTAGGTGTGTTTCCTGAAACCCTTACCATACACTGCTCCACCAGCACCCCGGAGATCCCTTATCTCCTTTTTAGTGGAAATATTTAAACTCCTCAAAAAGCAGCGATGCGCAGTTTTACATGTGGGTAGAACCTCAAACTTAACGAACCATCCGGAACTCAGAAACGGAGGAAATGCAGTGATGTGGGGAAGAGAAGGAGGTGCTGCTAGAGAATGAGACAGACAGGTTTCAGCGCCTGCAGCGGACACGCCCCCAGCGTCTCAGAGCAGAGAAAACTGATCCTTTTTTCATTATTTTGTAACCAAATTTCATATGCTTCGCAGTGTTTTTAATCATTCAAATTTGGCTGGATGACTAATAACTAATATTCCTGTGCAGTGACAAACTCAGAACACACATTTGTTGTTACTTTGCACGGGCTTTAAAACTTCCTGTCTGACCGTTTGCTGAAAAACAAAGCAACTTACCTGTTTTACAAAGCCGTGCACAAAACAGCAGATTATTGATTTATTTTTTCATCAGATCATTGTTTGAACTTTGGCTGCTTTTTATTTTTTACAAAAATCTGTTTGGGGGGGGGGCAAAGACACAGAAGAATAGATGTAACTGTTGATGTGATGATTATTACTGAAGGTGATGAGCAAAGAAGGAGAGGAGGGTGGAGACGAGGGAGTCGTGCACGGAGAGGGGGTGGGATTAGAATGAGCTCTTCAACCCTCCTGTCTCAATCCCCCCCCCCCAACCACCACCACCTTTTCTTTCCTCTTCACCGCTTCAAGAGAAATAAAATAAATAAAAGGTGGATCATTCATATGCATTGAATTGTGTATCCATTCATGGAGAGGAGCCACATCTGTCTACTCCAGTAGCGCTTGTGTTCCCGCGTGTCACACTGAATGACAGTAAAAGAGAGAGAGGGCTAGAGAGGGAGTGAGTGAGCAAGACAAGCAAACAGGGGAAGTCTGTGGGGCAGCAGATCCAGTTCACTGCGCTGCGAGACTGAATGGAGGATGGATTTCTGCACAAAGTGAGCGAGAAGTAGCTGCTTCACACGTTTAAATAAAAAAAGGTGAGTAATTAATCATCATCATACTCTGCTGAAGCTTTAGGCTGCTTTTAATAACAGGCTAGAGATATTTGATATGCATCAGGGGTTTCCTGCTGATGAGCCAATATTCTGCACAAATCAGTGACCGGCAACTTTATTCAACGGATTACGAGGAACAGTGGGGATAATCAGATATGGAGGTAGTGTGCTGAAGGTTAATATTAGGAGTGGAAGGGTGAAAATATTCATGTATGCAATCATTGGCCAACTTGGGAAATAAGCAGGCTTTTAATGGGGCAGTGGTGGTGGTGGTGGTGGGGGGGTGTTAGTAATGAGTGGAGCAATTGTATCCCCAGAGTGTGGAGAAAAAAAAAATGGAAGAAGGGATAAAAGTGTTCCCTCTCAGTGGACTGAGAACAAAAGTAGGTTTTGTTTGTGTTTAGAATTTCATATGACTCACTGTGCGCACCGGTAATAAACAGGAAGTAAATGAGCTGCACCAAGACGTTCTGTCAGGATGAAATTTAGTGGCTGCTGCACTGAGAAGCACGAGGAGTAATTAACAGATGTGAGAATAAGGTGTAAAAATACCGGAGGGATGAGCTAACAAGCAATCACACACACACGCTGTAACATCAAAGCCATCGAGCTCATTATCCACACTGGCCATTGACCAAAATAAATAAACAAATAAATAACTGTCCAGTTCTTCCTCATTCAGAGCGATCGCAGCTTCTGGCTGTCTGCGTGGGGGTTTCAGCTCATGTTTTCTCGCTGTCAGTTACATTAAGCGTGTCGCAGCTCCTTTGAAATCTCATCTCAATTTGTTCCTGTTGAAATCTGCCCTTTAATGCGCTGAATATCTGAGAGAATCAGAAAGCAGCAGGTCACAGCGGTGCTCGACCCCCGCTGTCGCTCTGAGTGTATTCAGGTGTGCAGCGTGAGGTTTTTGTTATTCAAATGGAAATGCTGTGAATACAAGCCGGAGTCTGTTTAATTCAATATAAATAAATAAATAAAAACTTGGGCGTTCTGTTGGTTTATTTCTTTGGAAAAAGAAGGTTTTTTTTAATGTCAGACGAGAGGAGAAACTCATTGTTTGCTGAGCAGTGAAGTTCTTTCATCATTCCTGCAGACCCCTGTGTGGGTTATCTGTGGTATTTGGGGCTGCAGGAGCCATTTGGAATTCATGCAGTTGAGCCTCAGGTCTTTTTTTTTTTTTAAGCTCATCTGGGTTAGAATAAAAAAATGTTAAACATTAAGGGTTCCTTTTTGAGCTGAAATATAAGTGTGTTTAAGTGTAAAGGTGCAAAAAAACTCCAGTGATGGACATACGTGATGCTTTTACTCAGTTTTTCAATGTTGTTCAGGGATTTAATCCCCCCCCCAACACAAACACACAAACACAAGGGACGTGGCCCAAATGCCGTGACATTTTGCCATATTTCGTCTATTATTCATGAAGAGAAAACACTGATACCAGAACTGGACGACAGATTGCTGCTCCTCACTGGGAAGTTCTGCATTTCTGAGAATAACTGCAGTACGAGTACAAATTACTAAAACCAGAGAGGGAACGAAAAATGATTTTGTTTTGCAAACATCCTAAAGTTTAATTAGAAACAAGACGGAGCATAAGGCAAGTTTCTATGACCCTGCATAAACTAATCATGTTAAAATATGTTACGTAGGTACTCATGATTCTTCCCACACAACAGGCACATAATAGATTTACAAGCAATATTTGCTGTGTGTTATGATTTGATCAAAATATATCAAAAACACCTAGAATAAAACTGTCAAACTGCAAGTAATTAGTGCAGGATAGGACTTTAACTGTGACATTAAAGCAGATTATACAGAGATGGAGGGGAGGGGGACAGATTGAGAAAGTGGAACAGAGGAAGCTGCGCGGCACAAAGTCTCAGGAGGAACTTGGCTGAGCACGAACCGAAGCTGTTTGAGCTGTGACTTGCAGAGATTGTGCAGATCAAAGGTGAGCTGGAGAGAAGGGGGAAGAAACAATGATAAGAGCATCAGGAGTCAGAGCTTTCTGTTTGGGGGGAGGGGGGGTGAAAAAACACATGTTTATGTCAAGAATGAAGAAGCAAAGGGAAAGTTTAAAAAAAAAAAGGGCAGAGTTAGAGAAATCCCAGAGAAAGATCAGCCAGAGGCAACAAGGATCCAAGTAAAAAATATATATATATTTAAAACATCAACGAGACATTTTTTTAGGGGTGAAGAGGAGGAGTAACCGTTGAAGATCTATCTGCAGGCTGGCAGACTTAAAGTAAGATGAAACAGGGAAATAAGGAGTCTGACGCTGAAACATACCTGTGAGTCATTTCACACATAGTCCAGAGACATCTGATCCTCAGGAACAGCAGCTACTTTATTAAAAACGTTGTGCTTCTTGACAGACCAGCCGAAAGAAAAGATGCACAGCAGGCATTAAAAAGAAAAAGCTGGAGGAAAATGTGTGAAGAGCTGAAAGTATGTGAAGTGAAATACTTCTGCAGACAGAAGTAACAGCTGCTCATAGTTTCTATTTGACCATAAAAACCCTGTTAGTCTCGATTTTAGGTGTCAGTTTAAAGTCACTGGAGGTTGTTTTTAAAACCGGATTTCAGGCGGATAAAGATGGAAATTAACTTTAAACAAAAGGGGGGCGTCGCCGTTTAGTTAAAAAGAGCAAAAAACGAAAAAGTAAAGAACAAAATTTATTCTGAGTGAGAGAGATGAAGTTCAGACTCTGCAGGAAGTGAGTGATCTATAACAGCAGCGTGAGAATATACGGAAAGAAAAACCTCAATGTTTAGCACGTCATCGCAGGTTTACTTAAAGAGGTCATTTCATACACATTTCAGGACTTTGTGGTTATTTCTTAAGTATTAACCAGTAATATGAAACACTTTATATCTAAAAAACGTCAGGAAACACTGATTAACAGACCTTTCAAACTGTCTGCATTAAAATTCAGGTGGTTCCGGTTCCTTCCGTCAGGCCACGAGCAGCAGCTCGTTCATATTCATTGTTCGAATTTGCTGGACTTTGATTGGCTAACAAACTAGCCTATGAGAGCAAGGTATACTGTTTCCTGCCTCGCTGTGCATGGCAACATCAGACGTCGTGTCTTCCTATTTGCTACGTTATGCTACAGCTATTAGCCAGTAGCATGCTAGTCGTGGTTTCATCTGCGGGAGCTAGGGTTGCCAACTCCCTGTAAAAAAAATAAGGAACACCCCTCACACACATGCACACTACCCCCGCACACATCCACATCAACCCACTCTGTGTTTTTTTTTTCCCCAACTCAGGATGTTTAATCAACTTAAATTGAATGCATGTGTAAAACAAATGCACATAAAACAATTTATTCAGTGGAAAAAAAAATTCAAAATCTTTCCTCAACAAATATTGGTTGTGCTTAGCCAACCACGTGGGGTCTTTTTCCCACTCTTGTCTGTATTTTTGTAATCGTCTTTTCTTCTTTTTAGGGGGTGTCGTAGCATTACTGCTTGTGGGAGCCTCATTGTCGTCAAAAAAGTGCTCGGCAACATCCATGTGCTGCTTTGTTGACGCTGTCCTGTGTTTCCAGTAACAGTGGCCCACCTTGACCAATGAGCTGATACGACACGTTTATTGATCCACCCCCTTCGAGTGTATTGTTAGCTCATTGGTGACCAAAACGAAAAAAAAGAAAAAGAATAAACAGAGTGACAAGATTGCCGTCCATTTACATGACATTGATTTATTTTGTGAGGAATATTTAATTCTCTCGAAAATACGGAACAAATAGCGTTCCTTATCAGTTTAATACGGAACGTGTAACATTTTTTCTAAATAAAGGACGATTCCGTTTTTTAAGGGGCGGTTGGCAACCCTAGCGGGAGCTGCCAAATATTAACGAACAAAGGAGTTGTGATGAAACAGATACAGGCCGTTTGGAGTCGGGAGAACTCGGTTTTTATCACCACCTGCGTAGTTTGAGAGATAAAAACTGAAAGAGAAGTTGTTGACCTGTTTTCACACCCACTATGAAGGTAAGAACACCTGTGGAGCTAAAATATTCAACAGAAACATCAGGAAAAAACGTTTTTAATGGAAGGGCCTCTTTAAAGAAGAGATAAAATTGGGTAACCAGATCTGTGTGGTCGGGGGGGTTGGTCGCCTCACAGTAAAAGATTTTACAGAAACAAACATCAAATGTTGATTCTGAACCAGCTAAATTCACCTTCATCATCATCATCTTCCTCAGAAGTCACATTGTGCTGCTCCATCAGTCGGTCTCATGGGATCCAAATGAGTCAGATAGAAAACAAAAGTCAGTCAATTAATCCCAATAAACACAAACTGTGGTTTTTAGTGACCCCCCCATCCCCATCCCCCACGTTATCCAATTTAACAGTTTTTTTTTAAAATAATGCATTTGAGTGGGTGGTTTACTTTCATATCTGCATCAAATTAGTGTAAACTGCAGATGAAGTGAAATGCAGATTCTGTTAAAGACTCTGAAGAACATAAACGAGGCTGAAAAGACACATTCGTAACAAACGATGGATGAAAAGTAGAATTTATAGTTTGTTAAATCTGAACAAACCTCCACACAAAAACAGACATTTAACGGAAGTATTTTTTGGACAAGGTTAAACAGGAAACAAACTTGTGTCTCCTGTGGTGCAAAACCTAAACACGGACAGATAAATTCAATAATAATAATAAACAAAAAGACTTTTTAGTGAAATAATCTTTACATTTTTTACAATCTTACAAAAATCTGCAACTGACCTCAAACTAAAATCCCAGAAAACAACAGAACTGTGACTGAGAAGAAGAAGGAAGAGCTACAACTAATAGAAACATTACACGAGAAAATAAAAAGCCAAAAACTAATAAAAGATAAATAAAAGTGAGAGTAAAAAATATGAATATGATCAACTTTGAAAACTGTCAGTAGAAGAATAAATCACAACTACACATGAGTAACAGCAATAAGCTAATAAATGAGATTAGAAACATAATCTAGATTCCTAAAACTAAGTGAAAACAAAGACACATGACGAGTTCAGACAGAGCTGTGTGTCTGGACGTCCATCAGCCTTCAAATTGACTTCTTTTCTTTTAAAACTGAATATATTTAAATATTTTTAAGGGCAAAAATGATTGAAAACACTGATGCAAACCTTATAAAATTAACAGATTAGTTCAAGATTAAGGCTCCATCCCTGAATAAATCCCAGTCTACTTTTTTAGGGTCTTTTTTCTCCATGTAAATTAATTTAAAATGAAAAAATCAACACAGTAGTCATCCATAAACACTGTACAGACATAACAGGAACAATCTGATCCAACAAAAATAAATTCACTGTCATTTGCAAGGAAAGTATAATAAGCACAAAACTGCTGACCGTCATAAGGACAATATTTCTTCTTAATTGGTGCTCGGTGTTCCCGGTTCTGCCTCTCCAGCTTCTCCTAAAGAAAACAACTAGTGGCATTTATCATGTGCAGGTGGGTGTGTGCATGCGCGCATATGTCTGACCTCTTCAGACTCTGCGGGACTGCACGGCTAGCCCTCTTAAAGTCGATTAGCTTGCGAAAGAACAGAGCCTATGTTGTTGCCTGGATACAAAAAGCATCATTAAGCACAATTATCAGCCACTTCAGCTCACGAAAAAAACAAGCATCACGGCAGATTTCAAAACAACATACCACGAAGGACGACAGCTTAGAGAGACCAGCAGAAACAAGACGAGTGTAGACGAGCTGGGACGGTGCAAAGACGTTGGGGAAGAAGACGACGTACGCTGGGACGAAATCTGACACCTGGGTAAAATGAAGATGGTAAATGATTTCAGGAACGAAATGAATGATGCGGAAAATGGAGAAGATTTATTGCAGGGAAGTCGTGACTATGGAAAAATCATAAAAAAATAAGTGAAACAAAGAAGAGAATAAATCGAGTAGTTGCAGGCCGGGACGACCACGGGGAACGTTTCATAAAGAAAACAGAGTCAGGACAAGAGAGTGTAGACTCAGAATAAAAATACAGCTCATGTCTTCTACTCTAATTATCCTGCGCATCTCCGTGAAGGCCGACACTTCGGGCTGTAAAATGAAAGAGACCAGATTTCTAGTCAAATATACAAGAGACATGAAAGGGAGAGAAGACACAGGGGGACAGAGTGTTTTACTTTCTGAAAAGTCCACAATACTTTATTATAAGAGCATCCCAACAACATTATTATTCATTTATGAAAGTTATAACAAAGTTTTCTCATTAGTTAGTTCAAGAAACTTATTGTGAAAGTCTGGTCTGCTCTGACAGGACAGAACCGGCAGCGTCGTGGTTTCTTTATTTTTGTCCTACGTGATTAAAAAGAAGCAAAAAAAGAGTCAAACATTCATCTTTTCTATAAAACACTTTTCATCTCCTTAGAATCAGATGGATGAGAATCAGGTGTGACAGAGTTAGTCATGATCTATATTTTTATTTAAGTGTCATTCACAAACAAATGCCCAACAGGCTTATATGACACTATTAACAGAAAGAAGTGGCCATACATTTACAGAAAACAATATTTTACACTACAGAATAAAGTGCTGCTTGCCTACACACCCACGCTCTCTCTATAAATTTTGCCAACATGAAAAATTTCCTTATCAAAAAGCCAACTTAACATATCACCATCTGATAACCAGTTTTACAAGTCCAACATCAAATTTCCACTGGTCTTTATATATCTGAAATAAAGTTTGCTTAAGTGTTGTGATTTTATACTGAAAAGTGTTAATATATATATATATATTTGCTGTTTATTAAAGAGGCCCTTCCATTAAAAACAGTTTTTCTGTTGAATATTTTAGCTCCACAGGTGTTCTTACCTTCATAGTGGGTGTGAAAACAGGTCAATAACTTCTCTTTCAGTTTTTATCTCTCAAACTACACAGGTGGAGATAACACCCGAGTTCTCCCGAGTTCGAACGGCCTGTATCTGTTTCATCACAACTTCTTTGTTCGTTAATATTCGGCAGCTCCCGCAGTTGAAACCACACCTAGCATGCTGCTGGCTAAAAGCTGTAGCATAAGACATAGCAGACAGACGTCTGATGTTGCCATGCACACCGGGGCAGGAAACAGTATAACTTGCTCTGATAGGCTAGTTTGTTAGCCAATCAGAGTCCAGAAAATTTGAACAATGAATATGAACGAGCTGCTGACGAAGTAGCTTGACGGAAGGAGCCGGAAACCACCCGAATTTTAATGCAGACAGATTGAAAGGTCTGTTAATAAGTGTTTCCTGACGTTTTTTAGATATAAAATGTTTCATATTACTGGTTAATACTTAAGAAATAACCACAAAGTCCTGAAATGTGTATGAAATGGCCTCTTTAAAGAGAATATTTGACAAAGGATATTTCTGAAATCTGTCCCAATTAAAAATGTTCTTCCGGTAAGCACACGAATAACTTCTACTCTTTGTTTGATCAGTCAACTGAGGTGCAGAGGTAAACCTGATCCACCCCCCCAACTAAAAAAACTAAGAAGCAACCTGAATAACTAAATCACACAGGAAAGTTTAGATAAAAACAGATAAATAGTAAGAAACTCAACACAATCGGGTCAGGCTATGTTCAACTTCAAATAACTAAAGGCGTTGGAACATAATGACTCAAAAAATAACCAAAAACCAAATCCAGACCCAAAAGTCAAGATGGTTTCACCTTGACTTAACAACTAACTTTTAGTTTACCTTTTAATCTACTTCCTGTTACTTTATAAACGTGTTACATTTAGCACCGCAACATTTTTTAGAAAACATTTTCAGAGTAAAAAATAAATAAATATAAAATCATTCCTTCTACTAAGTTATAACATGAAATACTAATGTCCCTTTCCAGAACATAGCCAGATCCCAGGCTTTCCTGTAAAACTGCAGATGAATTACTGGATTGGATGAAAGTTCAGGTGCTCAAAACATCTTTATTTTATTAGACAAATGTCGTACTATCAGCTTTTACTCACTAGAAAACAAATTTATGACTCCAAGTTAAAACTCTGTTAAAAATTAGCATTTGTTTAATAATGGATTTATTGTTTTCACATGTTTATCTCTTTGGCACAAAAACACTGAAAATGCTCCATTAATGGGTCCCAACACGCAGTTATTACAGTTCAAACGATTTGAGGAGAGCAAATATATTTTACATCCCTCCCCCTGAATATTCTGCAAGCGGTGGGGCATGTGGGCTATGTGGGGCAAGATGAAATGAATAATGAAATGTAGAAGGGGAAGAGTTAGCAGATAAGAGCAAAGTGAACACACGCTACTGCAAGATGAAACGTGTGTGCTGACCTTTCGCTTTCATTCTAGTCACGGTCATTTATTTCTCCCCTTTGAAGTGTCTCGCTCTGCTGTCATAGATCAAGTCAAGACAGAAGAGCTGCATGAACTAAATACAAATCAGACTCACTTCCTCTTGTTGTACACACACACACACAGCACTCCTCCTACAGTCGGTTCTGTGCCGTGCAGTGATTTGTGAGGAACATTGTGGAACGGTTCTAATACACAGAGGAGTGAGACCGGCTCTCGCTCGTCATTGTGAAAGCCGATTATGAGGAGTTTAATTTCATCAGATAAGTTTGAATTCATTTATAGAAGAAGCTGCAGCAGGAAGCAGTTTACAAGCTTTCAATGAGACAAGTGTGCCCCCTGCTGGTCATAAAACCAGCTGACGTGGATCTGTGATCAACCCTGGACAAGTGAGCAATTTACTGACAGCTAAAAAACCCAAAACATTTAGCTTCTAAATGTTTTTTTTACATTAATTTGTATTTTTAAATTCTAACCAATTTGTGAGAGTATGTCAGGAAATGCACCTTTTAAGATGTGTTTTCTGAGTTGACATTTATTTTGAAAGGTCATTTTTGATGGTTTTTAATTTGCTCTGGTTTTCGGTAAAAAATTATTTGACAAATGTCTCTGCAGCATCTCGTGTGTGTTTTTAGTTCTAAAACGGGAGGTGCAGATTATTTTTTTGAACTTTTATTCCTTCAACGAAGACTTTTTACAAGCATGTCAGGATGTAGGTGGACGCTCTCGATCGTCTGCTGAAGTGTCCTGCAGGTATAAAGTCCATTTCTGACAGCTCCAGCTGAAAAAAGAAGAAATTCTCCAGCAGGTTGTTTTAATAATTAATGTGCTTGTTTAACAATAAATCTGATTTTTTTTTCCTTTTCTTTTCCCAAAATGTCAGACAGGATGTCAGGGATGGACGTTCTGCTGGTGGACCGTAATGAGACCGGAGTCACTCCCATTGACAACGGGACTCTCCTCCGTTTTTCGCCCACGTCTGCCTCCACGTCGGCGGCTGCCTCCTCTCTGGGACATCAGGGCAACGTGTACGTGTACGTGTGGCTCTTCCTCGGCCTGCTGGTGTTCCTGCTGACGCTGCTCATCATCTCTCTCCACAGGCTGAAGAACATCATCTCCTCTTCCTCTTCTGTCCCTGACTGCAGCAGCGAGGGGGGAAGCTCCTTCACCAACATGGAGATCTGCAGCATTTCTTCCACCGTCTCGGCCCTCTCCACCTGAAGGCGACGGATCTGAGCTCGTAAACACTCGTGCATCCACGCCGTGTCCTTCGTGTGTGCAAGTTAAAGGTCGACGCACGCACGTGAGGGCTCGTCATCATGTAAAATCCAGCGTCAGACACACATCAGCTGACAGAATGAAATTAAGAGAGATCATATGGAGCGATGTTCATCACTGAAGACAATCAACCTGATAAAATGTTCTCCAACATAACGAAGAATCATCTAGTCGCCTGTTCTGTCACATTCACTGTTGGAGACATAAGCATGTTGAAATGTGACGCTTTGTACGTGTGACATGGCAAAATCATCCATTTCCTGCTCGATCTGGCTCAGGTTCGAGGGGGAGGCGGTGTCCATCTCTAGAGAGGTGAGAGATGGAGTTACAACCCGGAGAGGTTCATCACAGGGACAAAAAGAGACAAACAACAACACATTTAGAGCCAGATTAGAGTGGAAAACTGGAGTACCCAGACAGACATGCTAACTCCCATCCGAGTGTTGAACCTGCAACCTTCTCACTATAAGCTGCACCATGTTCCAAAAATCCAATGAAATTAATAACAAGCATTACTTTGTATAAAGATGCATGGATGTGTCACAAACACTCACTTTAGGATTGTAGGAGGACAAACTGTCAACATCTGGAAACAGAAGGTTGGACGAAGACCTACAAGGAGCTTTTTTCTTTCAGCTACAAACAAGATGTTTTGAAATTTCGGGTCCAACTGTGTTACTTCCACTTCCGTGTTCCCCGTCAGCTCATGTAGCATCTGAGTTCAGCCTCCGAAGAGACTGAAGTAGGAAGGTTTTCTGCAGCTGTCGGGTTTTGTTTGGACTCCAGGAAGACAACACGTCAAAAAAAAGAGTTTTTCTTTTTTGATCCTGGAGTTTCAGTTCCAAAGTGCTGAAGGTGAACGCTTCGTCAAACTGCCGTGACTCTTTGCTTCTGCAGAAAAAAAAGAAGAATTCTTCTCTTTTTAAACTCACCATAACGACTGACGCAATAAGACATCGTTCAAATTAAATTACGTGACCAATCAAAAAAGTCCAGACCTCAAATTCTTTGCATATTTTATTTTTCTTATCATGATTTTTTTTTTTTTCCAACTCACACATGTCATATTTTACATCTTTGCAATAAAACATGAATACAATAGTTTTTAGGGTTTCATAGATCCAAAAATATTTTACCTTTTTTTTATTTTTATTTTTTGGATACGTAAGTTGAACCTGTCGATAAGAGTATGTGCATGTTTGATCGAGATGGCTTCACACATACGGTGACGTCTCACAGGGTCATCCTCCCTCCTCTTCCTCTCAGCCTCTATCAGCTACAGAATCCTGATATTGCTTACAACCGTCAGGTTGTAAAACTTAAAGAGTCACACGTGAGCTTTAAATACAAACATCAATGCACAAATAATCCCGAAGGAAAATGGACCTAAATGAAAAAAAAAGAAAAAAAAGGCAGCCGACCAGAAAGAACCAAGCTAATAAATAATGAGGTGATTGGTGCAAAGTGCAAATACAAAAACAAACTTTGACATTGAGCTGATTCTCTCGAGTCTCTCTCTTTTTTTTTTTTTTAAATAATCAACAAATGTGTGTAAGTGAAGTTTTCCTTTGCTCTTTCAGTCCCATTCAGCCGAGTACGTCTCTTGCCGAGCCTGAACCAGAACTATATGTACATATTTGACAAAACAATCACTAAATATACAAAGAAAATGTTGCTTTTGTCATCCTCGGTGGTACTCGCATGATCTTTATCATTACCATCACTGGTACAAAAAAAAAAAAAAAAAAGAATAACATTCTTCATACCACCATCTGTACCATTAGTCTCGCCAATGTTATATCAATTATTACACAGTATTTTACATACAGCAAGTCATTAATAAATTAAAGGTGATAAGCGCAGATTGTGTAGTGAAAGAACAAGTGTGACTCCAAAGGAAGCAGAGCCATATTTACAGGATTTAACCCCACTGTGGGTTAAACAAGGGTGGGGGGGGGGGGGAACTTACAGTAAAAAAACCCAACCTGATCAGATCAAACAATTAAAAATGAAATTTAAAACTGAATCTAAGTTTTTTTTTTTTTTGAAAGAGTAAATTTAAGATCAAGCCAATAGCACCGGTTTTTAAATAAGGAGTAGGGCTGGTGCATATTTGACCTTTTCTAAATAGTTCAGATCCGTCGAAGGAAACTAGAATTTAAAATCCACCAGAACAATTAGAACCTGAACGCCACTAAAAATTGAAATCACTGAATAAAATAGTTGAAAATAAACAGAAATAAGAACTAGTTTCTGTGTGAAGGAGCAGCAGCTGCAGCCGTCCTGTGAGGGGTGAGTGTTTGATCGACCTTAGCACAGTCTGCTTCACTTCCTCTTTGCCCCCCCCCTTTCCACGTCGCGCTCATTCAGTTGTATTAGCAGGGTTCGGTGTGTGTCTTCTGGGTTTTACGTGTCTGTGTTTACACACGTGCTCAGAGGAAGCTGTTTCCATCAGCACTCTCACATCCTCAGTTCAAGAGAATAAGAGCTTAAGGTCCGATCCTAATTTTTCTCCGTCTCGGTACCTTGCGGTTTCCCCCGTGTTGCAGACAACCAGCAGAAAGCGTCACCTCCTCTCTCCTCTCCCTCTTGCCGTCCACCTCAGTACCTGTTCTGGTGTTCGTAGTGCCAACGGTTGAAGTCGATGTTGAATGCCACAATGCTGCCAGAGGCCATGCCTGTGATTAAAGTCCTGCAGGCAGAACACAGAAAATCCACAGGTGAAACCTTTCTCTAGAAAATCTGAGACTCGGCATTAAAAATCTGCCAAACTGACAACAAAGAAAATTCTAAATAAAACCAGATTCTAAACATCAAGAGTCTTTGTTTTACTTTGAAGCAAAGACTCATGGATTTTTAAACTGCTATCTTCACAGCTTTGTGTAGATGTTAGCTATGTCATGATGCTAATGCAACAGGAAGAGAAACTTTTATTTTGTAAGAGCACTTCTGCAGATGTATATTTATTATAATGTCCTTCTCCTGTTTTTTGTGAGTATGTGTGTGTGTGTGTGTGTGTGTGTGTGTGTGTGTGTGCAGGTGGGTATTTTTTTCTAGCTCTGTCCACAATTAAGAGACAGATTATATTTTTCTGGCCAGAGTTACTGGACTTGTTGCTAAGCAACGTCATCATTGTGACCAAGGAGAAACTTTCATAGAAATTTAAATGAATCCCATCAGGTTTGTTTCTGAGACTCTGCTCACTAGTCACTTCCTGTTTCCTGTACCTCTGGTCATGTGAGAGGTCCATGGCACGAATGCCGGCGTCACAGCCGGGATAGATGTAAAGCTGTTTGAAGTCGCACGCCTGCCACACCTCAACAACTCCATTATCGCCTCCCGTCACCAAGTTCTGCCCGTCACTACTCAACAGGATCGCCTGAAGAGAGACATGTGACATCTGTAACAGTGATGAAACATGTTTCCACGGCAACAGTAGCTTCAGCAGTCTCTTACCCGTGTGGAATCATTGACCTCCATTTGTGCCAGCAGTTTTCCGTTGATGCTGAAGTTGCAGAAGCGCCCTCTCTCGTAATAGATGATGCAGTGACCCTCGCTGGACACTGAGATGAGACGGGGCCTCTGACACAGTTCTGGTCCTTCAAGGGCCCTCAGCAGATCCCCAGTGATAGTGTGAACCAGGCATGGGCCCTCTAAAGGCCGAGACCAAAGTCAAATCAATTTGTTTTGTTCATTTTAAACTAATAAAGTTATTTTTGGGTGTATGTTTTAACTAAAAATTCAAATGAATCAGAACGTTTATAAATTAACCGACCTTTGGCGCCGCTGATGACCAACCCCAGCTCTGCACAAACAGACACACACACCACCTCGTGGTCATGTCCCGTCAGCACCGCCCTGGGAGCGGGGTAGTCACCTGGAGAGAAAAACATCACGCAGCTCCAGTTAAACCGACACGCTCACACATACGTGCGCTCACGTGCACGACGAGAGCACTCACTGTTGTTGGGGTTGTCCCCAATAATGTGGTGTCGCCCACTCCAGTACCACAGAAGAAGAGTGGCGTCTCTGGAGCCAGACACGATGTAGCAGTCTCCTCCAATGTAGGACTCGGAGCGAGCGAGACACGTCACCACGTCCCAGTGGCCGAAAACAATCTGGGTCAGCTTTCCTACAGAGAGGAAGAGAATCTCAGTCAGTGTTTGTCCTCAGAGGTCGCGACTTCTCAAGATCCAGAATTAAACTGCTTCAAGACTATTTAAAAGGAGCTACAGCTAGACCTTATAACACATGACTAACCAGTTTCAGTGGAGTAAACTCTGAAGCTCTTGTCCCAGAATCCACAGACCAGGATGTAGCGGTTGTCAGCGGTAACCACGAAGCAGTGTGTGTTGATCTGGATGCTCTGGTCCACCAGGTCGGTGATCTGACGCTTGTTCACTCCTGAGTTGTTTGCTACACAAAAACAAAAAGACAAACTTTACTATAAGTTACTGACATACAGGTGATTTTAATCCACTATATTATCAGTAGAGATGTTGTTTAATGTAGTTTATGATGATTCTACATCTCTGTGTGCAGGACACTCCAAGTAGAGGTAAGAAAAAATGTTCTGAGATGACAAAAAAAGCAAAAAACGAAGAAGAATCTGCTGTTCTGATGTTGACATACTGACCTATGAGAGGGTCCATCTCAATGGGGAGGTGATGAGCCTGTTCCAGTGAGTATCCTGGAGCTCCACGGAGACCTGTGTGGAGATAATAAACTAATCCAAAGAGCACGCCACAAACTAGAAGGTTTCGAAGGTGCCATTGCAGCGATGGCATCGAAATATTTCAACAGGCATCGACTTCTAAAATACCTAAATGAATGATCGTTCAGCTCACCTGTGACTCTCCTCACCTGTTTCCTCCCACTTAAAAAGGAGCTTTCAGGTGCAGTCAAACAGCAGATGGTCCGTTTTACATCCTACAGTAACTTTTCAGCAACATTTCTTGTTTCCTAACTGAAGAGCGTACAGAGTTTCTGTCTTCATGACCCCGTCTGCTCCCGCTCGTTACTTTAGTCTGACCAACGTTTGTTTCCTTTGACCGGGATTTTTCAGATTACGCAGTTGGATTATTACACAGCCAAAAGGATTACGGTACTTGTGTTATGGACTAACGATTCTCTGCTCTGCGTTTATTCAATAAACCTTTTAAATAATTGAGCCATTTTGTTTCCTGCCTGCTGCATTTGAGTCCAGCCTAAAACTGAATCCTTACATCTTCAAGTTCAAGAGAAAATAATGAGCACTGGAACGCCACGGGAACCTGATGCGCCTTGTTAAATGATTTGAGAGAAAAATAAGTCCTGCAATGAGAGACATGTTGGGTAAAAGAAGAGAAAAATGCTCAAGTTATGATGTAAAATTTGGGATGGAAGTAAAAGAAAACAGCAGGAAGAGTTTGCTGATATTTTGAAACGTTTTAGACAACTTGCAAGTTAAAGTGTGTGAAATCCTCATTTTGAGTTAAATGTTTGATTGTAAAATCTCTCAAAAAAATCTTAAAACCCTAAATGAGGTTGTATAAAAAACCAGAAATATTTCCAAATATATGCTTGAACTGTAGAGCTCCAGAGAGGACTGCGTATTCTTATTTATTTTACCAAAATCACTGTGGATATTGTTCAGTTTTTTAATAACTGAATCCACACATAAGCTACAGCTACTGAATGTCTAAAACACATTATTCCTGATCAAGCAGCATGTTTTAAACTATGTTTTTAAGGGTTTTCTAAAGCTGTGGGAGGAGACGAGTGGAAAATGATGATAGAAACAAAAAATCACTAGTAATAATAATAATAAGGGAGCTTTGATGTTCATGCAATAACATACAATTACTTTGTCATATGCTCTCTAATGAAACCTTCCGTTAAGATTTTTGTTAACCAGACAGTTCAAGACCTTTATGCTGTTTCATGGAGTTAAAATCCCGGAGGTGATCCACCAGCTGTTAAATCTTCAATTATAACGTGATTTCAAATTGCACCCCTAAATATTCCTTGTCTGATCGATGTTTTCAACGACTCACCGACTGTGTTGTGCCAGCGGTTTACAGCGAACAGCCGGCTGCAGGTGACGGTGACGGCCGCCGGTATGCTGAGGTGCGGCAGCGTGTTGGCTGCGACGTGGGTGACGGGTGAGTTGGAGGGGAACTTGAGCACCATGATGACGTCCTGCTGCATCTGATCCTTGAACATCAGAGGACTCTGGGGAAGGAAACACTGGTGAGACAGACAGAGAGGAAGAGAAACAAGGGGCAGGAAGAAAAGGGAAGGGGAGGGTATTGAGGGGGTTCGATGGAGGAAATGGGAAAGACAGGACAGATGGGACAGAAGAGGAAACGGTTCATTAGTGGGAGCAGGAACACACACTGAGGGGGGCTTGAGAATCAGGAGAGGAGGTTGGTCTGGTTGGTTGAGGTTCAGGAGGGTTGACATGGATGACTCTGATGTACAGTAGAGACACTAAAGCCTCATGCTGCTCAGGGTTGCAGAGGGAATAAAGAGACTTCAAAACATTACATACACTAGTATGTAATAAAAACCCACATGACATCAGAGTTAGAAACTGGAAGTCATGTGACTCAGAACTGTTGAAAAAATGTGCAAACATAATACAGGACATGCATTTTGTGTTTTCCATAAGAAAGAGCATTTAGGAAGAAAAGAGAGAACAGCGTTGTCACGGTAACAGCCTGTTTGCGACGTCAGTAGTTTGTACTTGAGGTGAAATATGCAACTGTAGTTTGATTTTTTTTTTTCCTTTGGAGACTCTTTGAGAGGAGATGCTGTTCAGAATAAATCAAATCCATTCTTGTTTAGCTGTGGAGATTTTCCTCACCAGGTGCATGGCGGAGGAGCGCGGTGGGTGTGGCTCAATCAGCAGCTGGGAGGGGACCTGACCACTAACCTGGATCTGGGTCTCAATGGTCTAAAGACAGAGGGACACAGACAGAGTTAGGACAGGAGACCAGGAAGGTCACACACATGACAAGAAACCAAATTTAACCTCTCTATAAATATTCATGTAAATACTCATTATGTGTTCTGTGTGGCTCATTCATCCAAAAAAACATTAAAAAAACAAATTTAGTTCTAGTTTGTCTTAAACTTTTTGTATTTTATCAGATTATTCTGAATGATCTTCAAGAAATTACTTTGGAAGCTCAAGAGGACGTAAATTCAGCAATCTAGTGATGATCTACCAAAAGTGATGGGTCGCCACGGAAACGCACCTCACGCTGCACAGTATCCAGATTATCCAAGCTGACCGCTCCCTCGTAAGACAGGAAGTTAAAGACGTTGAGAGCTCGAACAGCTTCTGGTCCTCGCTGCTTGTATCCAAATATGAGATCGATCCACTGGTGAAGCTGACACGACACAAACTCGCTCTCCAACGCCTGGATAGAGGAGCAGGAAGTGAAGTTTAAAAAAAAATGTAAAAAAATCAGTTTTTTTCAGGATGATAAAAGGTCTTTTAAAATCTATATTTTAGGAGAGACTGAGTCGCCCACCATGCGATTGATGCGAACAAAGTCTTCAGGTTTCTTTGCCCAAACAGGAAGTTCCACGTCACACACAGGAACTCCGTCATCGCGCACGCCGAGTTCATACTCGTTACTGTTGACAAACATCTCAGGCAAGTAGTAAAACTCTGGGATCAGCTCCTGTTTAACATGACAGAAACAAATGTGCAGACTTATTCAGATCTGTAGGATGTTAAACGGACAAAGCTAAAGCTGTTTTTTGGTTAATCAGAACTTGTGGACCATAATTTTAAGTATTAATATAATTATCTGTGGATGTTACCTTGACATCAGCCGTGTCCCTCTGGCAGTTCCTCCACGCGCGGCCGATACCAGAGAACGCCCTCTGCGGATGGTCGAATTTGCCGTCGTTAGCGTTGAGGAAGAACGTGGTGAAGGGCTCCTAAAGACACAGAAACAGGTTTTAGTTTTAGTGGCAGCCTTGAACGGTTGTCGTGAAGTACTACAGCTTTTGTGATACTTACTATTCTGACCATCCACATCAGTGTAGAATGAGCGGTGGAGTATAAAGTCGTGTAGTGGTGCGACGGCGTGCTGTCGTCGTCCCATGTCTCGTAGCGCTCTGCGTAAAATGCTGCTCGCTTGGGATTCAGAGCTCCGATTGGCTGAAAGACAAAAAGACTCAGATGTTGGTGGAAAACCGTCTACTATCAATGATATTGTCTGGATTTTTTTCTCTGGTTGATAAATTACTGCCACAACGTCACAGAATATACATCTTGATCTGTTTTTTAAATTATTAATTGGAGTTTTTATACTGAGATACAGTTTGATTTTAAGGCTCCAACCTTGGAAAGGTCTCTGAAGTTGCCGGGCAGCGTGAGATCGAGCTCCTCTGAATCGTAGTTGGTCAGGACCCAGGGGAAGATGGGGTACTGGTTCAGATCATTGTAGGTCCTTCCTGCAGGAACCGATGTCACAGCAAAGATTAAACAATAATCCAGTTGTAATATGATCCTACTGTACAAACATTCTTTAGTATGTTCCTGTTATGATACATTTTACAAGATAAGAGTATTTCCTCAACATGCAGCCAGTTTTAAAAGAAATCTGTCATTAACGAGTCTTAATGAGACATCAAATTACCCGCAAGAATATTGTTACAGCTAAACCGACAGAAAATACAAGATTTGTAAGAATAAATGTTTACTGCAAAAGAAGATGCGGAATGAATTTACCTGCAATAGTGTTTAAAAACATGAGGTACTCAAAGTTGGAGATCTCTCTCCTCTGCCAGCGCTGCGTCATGTTAGATGACTTGAAGAGCTGACGGGGCGTGGCCAATGAAATACGCCTGAGATGAGACCAAAACATTATCAAGTATATACGAAGAGTCTGAGTCGTTTTAGAACAGAGAGGGATCAGCTGACTGCTTCTCTTACTCACCTGGCTTGTGGTAATCCATAACTCGTTCCCACCCCCACCCGAGGGAGGCTGTAGACCACCCTCTTAACCGTGGCCGTGTCGGGGAAGTTAAACATCACAGACGCTGGATGAAAGTAGAAGGTCAAAAACAAGAGTCAAATTGAAAAAAGATGAATAGAAAAAAAAACGTGCTTTAATATTTATACATCAGCCTCCATATTAAGTTTATTATGCAGTCATTGTGCAGACTCACTCCTGTTGGCCATGAAGACCTCTAGTCCAGTATTCTGCAGCAGGTAGCGTCTGGAGAACACGGCTCGTATCTCACTAAACATCCATTTCCCGTGCAAACCCTCCGAGTAAGCCAGCACCTGTTGAGAAGCAACAAAAACAACTGGAAAACCTTTTTCAAAATAAAAGAATTTAGTATGTTTAACATGTATTCATTAGTCAAAAGACAAATAGCAGCCAGATCTCACTTTAGCATCCATCTTCTTGAACGCAGGATCCTCTTCATCAACTTCAAAGTAGATCTCAGTTGTCGTGATGGACAGAGTGCCTCGAGCTACGACCACAGGAGCTACCAACTGCGCTGGAGTACTCAGAACCACAGGTCCTGGAAGGGGGGGGGGGTTACCAAAGACCTTTTACTAGTAACAGAACTGACAGGCTGGTGATGCAGAGGAGTGAATAAGCATCACAGAAAACTTTACAAAACTTTACAGACATAAAAGCTTTTTTTTTATTACCATCCTCTGATTCTGTTTTAAACAGTCAGGTGTAAAAGTCCTAAGTGTTGATTAGATTTGGATCAGAATCAGTTTTTAGTCAATTAATTCATCATCTTTATGAGTTAGATAAATCAGCTGATTGGTTAGTGCAGCTGTACAGAAAACTTTCAGATGTCCTACTTGCCTTTGGAGATAAAAAGTCGTGGGCGGAAACGTACTAAAAACGAGACCCATAAAGAGTTTAATGTTTCGAAGGACTCCAACTCGTGTGTGTGTGTGTTTGCTTCTTACCAGCGAGGTTATCAATCTCTTTTTCCTGCAGCAGACTGACAGCGTCATCATCTCCCTCCAGCATCAGCTCTGCCTCCGGGTTCTGAGCGACAACCGACTGACTGCGGAAATTCTTCTTCGACTTCAGCCCCTCCTCCTCCTCCTCCTCCTCCGCTCCTGTTTTTGAGTGTTTTCAAGAGAGTATGTGAGACTGGGTGTAAAAAGCAGCTCCAACATTCATATGTTACAACACTGACCATATTCATCCAGAGGTTTGAGAGAAATATCAGCATGTGTAGATCCGAAAGCGTTTCTCACGAATCTTCTCCTCCTCCTCAGGTCGTCCTCCCAGTAGTCCAGCCGCCAGAAGTCATGTAACTGGCTGCAGGAAGGATTTGAGGGTTTGTTTAGGAAGGTTAAAGTTGGACATTTAAATGAATGTCATGATAATTTGACACTTTATTCACAATTTTGGAACAGCTCAAGCAGACACAGCTGACCATTTCAGTGTGATTCCAACTGAAAATGACTTTATGGTACTTACTTTATGGTAAATAAGTGATGGAAAAAATCAATTTAAATAAAATGATCAATTCAAAAGTTTCAAACATCTGAGCCCCTTTATTGTTTGGTGTAAACTCTCCTGTACAAGTTTGTGTATCTCCAAAATCCAGTTTTAACTTCCTAACCAGAATTATTTAAAGGTATAATATATAAAAAAAATAATGGCTTTTAATCCCAACACCAGGTGGCAGTAATGAGCCAGATCACAACCCCGTCACTTCCACTAACCACCACAGGGTGGCAGAAACGAGTATTTTTCTCACTACGTCACACAGAGCAGCAGATCAGGAGCTCGGCCAAAAACTGGCTTATACTCACTCTAGTGGCGGAAAAAAGTACTACAAGTTTGCCGCACTGTCAAAAAATTTTAAAAATATTAAAAAAAAAAAAAAAAAAAATCAAATATGGCAAACAACATGTCGTTTAGCTCTTCAATTATTTTTAAAAAGCATAATATTACAAAATCGACATATTGTCCCTTTAAAACCTCTAAAGACCCAAACAATTCTCCCCAAACTTGTCTACCCAAATTCATGTGTTGAAATGCAACAAATGTATTTAGTCAAACATCATGCCGTGTCCGAAAATATCCCTAAATATAACGTCAGTCTCCTCAGATCCTCTGCTCACCTCTGTGACATCGTCCCCCATGCTCCATGCTTATTGGTCAGGATGTTGAGGATCTTCTGTTTCAGCTGGTTGGCGGTTACATGATCTCTGTGCTTGGCGGCGCTGATGAGGTGATCGCACATTTTTTCCTCCTCTCTCCGGTCTGCAGCGTACTGGGCACAGTTAGACTGAAACATCGGAGGTAAAAGGTTAAACACGGAGCAGATACAAGGAGAACATTAGTGCCAGGTATGATCTGAATGACAGTTTAGGATGTTTCCTCCCCCCCCCCCCACAGCTGCTGTTTAATGTTACTGCCTATCTATTTTCTTTCATTTCAACTGAGTTTTATAAAGAACTTTAGGATTTACAGCTGTTGGATCATATTTTTTGGAATTCAGAACACATCATCTAAAGCTTGCAAATTGTAGAAGAGTAAAATGTTGAATTTTGCAGCTGGAGTTCCTGCTCAAGGACAACATAATGTTTCTAAAACTAGAACGAATCCATTCCTCATAACAACTCATACATACAAATGTTTGTTGAAAGGTCGACTTTAAGGATGCACTCACAGAACGGACTGCACACGAGTGCCTCAGCTAATAAATACAAAATGACTGAAGTGAGCGAGAGAAGAGCAAATTCTAAAAGACGGAGTTGCTTAATATTAAACGAAAACTTGTCGACACAGCCACAAAAAAGGGTCATATGAGGTAACAGCAGTTCTTTAATCTAAGGAAATGGTTGGCATAGCAACAATTTGCGACAATTAGAAATAAAAAGTTTAAAAAAAAAATTGATCAGAAGTTTAAAAAATCTTTTCGTGTTTTCATCTCTTTTATTTAGATTTTTGCCATGTGGCAATCCGTTAGAGACCAAGACTTGATGTCGCTCTAGTTTTGGCCAATAAATATTCGCAGGGCAAAAGTTCCTCTGACGTCTTGTCGGCACCGCTCGGTAATCAACGCTGAGGAAAATATTAGATTATAATGATTCCAAGCTGAAACCTCTTTATAATGATGATGTGATACAAATAGCAGAGTCGGAGCTAAAGAATGTACAGTGGGGCAAAAAAGTATTTAGTCAGCCACCAATTGTGTAAGTTCTCCCACTTAAAAAGATCAGAGAGGCCTGTAATTTTCATCATAGGTATACCTCAACTATGAGAGACAAAATGAGGAAAAAAAATCCAGAAAATCACATTGTCTGATTTTTAAAGAATTTATTTGCAAATTATAGTGGAAAATAAGTATTTGGTCAATAACAAAAGTTAATCTCAATACTTTGTTATATAGCCTTTGTTGGCAATGACAGAGGTCAAACGTTTTCTGTAAGTCTTCACAAGGTTTTCACACACTGTTGCTGGTATTTTGGCCCATTCCTCCATGCAGATCTCCTCTAGAGCAGTGATGTTTTGGGGCTGACGCTGGGCAACAAGGACTTTCAACTCCCTCCAGAGATTTTCTATGGGGTTGAGATCTGGAGACTGGCTAGGCCACTACAGGACCTTGAAATGCTTCTTACGAAGCCACTCCTTCGTTGCCCGGGCGGTGTGTTTGGGATCATTGTCATGCTGAAAGACCCAGCCACGTCTCATTTTCAATGCCCTTGCTGATGGAAGGAGGTTTTCACTCAAAATCTTACGATACACGGCCCCATTCATTCTTTCCTTTACACGGATCAGTCGTCCTGGTCCCCTTGCAGAAAAACAGCCCCAAAGCATGATGTTTCCACCCCCATGCTTTACAGTAGGTATGGTGTTCTTTGGATCCAACTCAGCATTCTTTCCCCTCCAAACACGACAAGTTGAGTTTCTACCAAAAAGTTCTATTTTGGTTTCATCTGACCATATGATGTTCTCCCAATCCTCTTCTGGATCATCCAAATGCTCTCTAGCAAACCGCAGACGCTGTGCCTGGCTTCAGCAGGGGGACACGTCTGGCACTGCAGGATTTGAGTCCCTGGCAGCGTAGTGTGTTACTGATGGTAGCCTTTGTTACTTTGGTCCCAGCTCTCTGCAGGTCATTCACTAGGTCCCTCCGTGTGGTTCTGGGATTTTTGCTCACCGTTCTTGTGATCATTTTGACCCCACGGGGTGAGATCTTGCGTGGAGCCCCAGATCGAGGGAGATTATCAGTGGTCTTGTATGTCTTCCATTTTCTAATAATTGCTCCCACAGTTGATTTCTTCACACCAAGCTGCTTACCTATTGCAGATTCAGTCTTCCCAGCCTGGTGAAGGTCTACAATTTTGTTTCTGGTGTCCTTTGACAGCTCTTTGGTCTTGGCCATAGTGGAGTTTGGAGCGTGACTGTTTGAGGTTGTGGACAGGTGTCTTTTATACTGATAACGAGTTCACACAGGTGCCATTAATACAGGTAACGAGTGGAGGACCGAGGAGCCTCTTAAAGAAGTTACAGGTCTGTGAAAGCCAGAAATCTTACTTGTTTGTAGGTGACCAAATACTTATTTTCCACCATAATTTGCAAATAAATTCTTTAAAAATCAGACAATGTGATTTTCTGGATTTTTTTTTCCTCATTTTGTCTCTCATAGTTGAGGTATACCTATGATGAAAATTACAGGCCTCTCTGATCTTTTTAAGTGGGAGAACTTACACAATTGGTGGCTGACTAAATACTTTTTTGCCCCACTGTAATTTTATTATAGTGGAATTTATTATTATGACGTATGTAAGAGATGCTTGTTTTACTATCAGCCTCCTGAAAAACGTGATCTGTTTACCTCAAATTCAGCGTGTTTGTGAACATCCTCGGCTCTCTGTCTGTTCAGGATGAACTCGGCTTCATTGGCGACTCGAACAATATGATCCTTCATGGCATGGCACAAGAGTCTGGTGAAGAAACCAAAAAAACACAACTGTTAGACACCAAGGGCCTGATTTATCAAAATTCCAAGTAAGGAGCGCAAAATTGCGTATGCGCCGCAAAAGTTTTGCGCCAAGGGCGTGTTTCCTAGTTTGCGGGTGATCTACTAAGACTAATTGTGCAATCGTTCAGCGCAAAAAGACGTATTCAAATGAGGAGTTTGACGGCGCTATTCTCTTGCAGACGCAAGAAAGGCGTAAACGGAAAATGAATTTTGAGCCACTGGAGCTTCAAATATAAGCGGAAGAGGCAAAAAAAATATTGCTGCAGCAAAGACATCTCCAGGCTCCGCTCTGGGATGTTGTTGAATGTTGTGCAACACACAGCAAACAGCAATCAGAGCCACCTGGTGCGTAAAGTTCCCCTTCAGCGCGGTCCAAACACCAACACCTGCATTTCAGGATGAGGTGCATGCGCTCCAAAATGTTTCTTGTGCGTATGTGGGCCAGATTATTTTGATGTTGATTAATGTATCTGCTCGCGTAACACTGCATTCAAAACCTGTGACACACACTGGACCATCTACCCTGGGAGACGCAGAACTAACTGTCACAGTGTGATGGAATGACCCACGCGTCTGTCAGTGTCCTTCCCCTCGCAACAATCATTTTTGCACTGAGTTAAGACATGCGTTTCAAAGGTGGTAAAAATACGCTCAAAATTAGAAGCCGCGAACAGTTTCAGGTTTGATAAATCACACTGCACCTGAACGCCACTTATTTACATGTTCTCCTCCCAATATTTTGCGTCTTCTGACAGAAACGCCCACATTGCATATTAATCAAGGGCAAAGGCGCAGGTTTAACAGGCGCAGTTTTACCTGCGCGTCTTTAGTAAATAACCTGCTGCTTGTTTTTGAGGCTGCTGAGAGGTTTGCGCCTGTTTTAACAACCGCAAACTTTTGATAAATCAGGCCCCAAAACTTCAAGAGGCACAACAACAGGACGTAGAATTAAATCAGTACAGTAAACTTATCTGACCTCCAGTACAATACAACTATTCTGACAAGGCTTCTCATTAGGGCCCAGTCAAATCAGCTGTTAATCGCTGATAACAATTTGAGTTTTAATCAGTTAGTCATGTGGAGATGATCAATCTGCGTGATGAATTACCTTCCCTCATTGATGAGCTCAATGAAGGCCAGACCAGCATTCTTCTGAATTGAATTCTGCCACTCCTGGAAGAGGAATTCAAATGTTGCGTCACATTCAACACTAAAATCAAAGCTTTTATCAAGATTTTCTTCAGATTTTTTACATCAAAATAAACAAAATCCAAATCTTTTTTTTTCTTATAAATCTCAAATTATATGCCGAACATGCAAAATTGCTTCACACATGGATGAACAAAACATCTCTGCAGCTTTTAAGTGTTGGTGAAAATGCATCAGTATAAGCATCGGTGAGAGGTTTGTGTTTTTGGTGCATATGAAAGTGGACACTTCGGAGCAGGATAACAGTGTTGCTGAAAGCCTGAAGCTATCAGAGCTCCATTAGCTCCACCGGCTTTTAAGGCCATCTCCAGTTACACCCCCACCATCCAGTGGATCGATTTCTGGGCTCGACTTTGCTCTCCGGGACCTCAAATGGTAGATGAGGCTGGAGTCGGTGGTAATACTATACATGCTGACAAGCAGCATCCCAGAAGAGTGAAGGAGAGACAAAAGGAGAGGGAGTGGTGGGACGAGAAGGACAGAAGATGAAAGCACGACTGCAGCTGGAGCAGCAAGGAGAAAAGAGGAAGACACAAAAACTCAAGGATGATTTAAAAAATTTGAGCTCATATAATCCAGGATCTGACAAAAGAGAGCAAAGATGTGAGAGAAAGTTCAGAATTTGAAAGAAAATTGGTTGTTCATCTCATCAAAGTACAGCTCAGTTCTGGTGAGTAGCTTCCTGTTTTTGATCATTAGTTTTGGAACATTGAGACTTTAAAGTAACACAAGAACCAGAAAAACTTCTTTATTAATCCCAGTATTTTGTTTTAGAGCAAATTTTAGTCAAATAAAGAGTTTGTTACTTATGTTTGTTGTAAGGATGTGTATCAGATTATGATGACATGGTGAATTAATACCTTCATCTGTTTGGGGATCAGTCATCAGAACTAGTTTTCAGAAGTTCTAGATTTTGATTAAATGTGAAAAAAAGGAAAATGATGTTTGTAAATTTGATCAAACGTATTATACGGTGGCCGTTTGGTCTTTAGATGATGCAGCATTACACTGACTATGATCCAGCACATTAAAAATACATGAGCACCTTCCATAACGATGCCTAATGACCGAAGAGGTCTGCAGCAGTGGTCCTTAGCTTTGTACCAGGTTGAAGGTTGAAATAAGCTGATTAATCTCTTTATATAATCAACTGTGGGAGATCCTATTGGTCTTGATTGTTAGTGACTTGTTGGAGACTCAGAATTGCACGAAAAAAATGTACATTTTCTGTTGGAATCACACTGAAAAGGTCCTTATGACACTTTGTGTATGTCAGCAAACACATGATGACGATCGTGTGACATTTTTGTGATATTTACAGTTTATTTAACGTGGCGCGTCAGCCACAGCGCGCCCCAGATCTCCCGGCTCCGATCCTGCAGCCGGAGCGGAATCTCGACCATTTGGTTGATACAAACAGATAACGAGGTTGTTTCAGTCAGTGTCATCAGCTTATGTGTTGGTGAACTGATAAGGAGTGAACTCCAGTGAGGATTAGTGCAGGAAATGAGCTCCAACAGAGCAGGACATTTTATAAAATGTGCAAGAAAAAAAAAAAACACAGCGGAGCGAGGAGGACACTAGAAGCTCCCTGTGAAGTCTAAAGGTAAACACATGACTTTACATTGGTTCGGCAGAGAAGGTGTGACGCTACCAACCTGAGAACAAAGCAGCATCACCAGCTCCACCACAGACGTGCTGGACTTCATACACACCAGACCTGCAGCACAGACACAAACATCCGTCAGAAGCTTCCGTTCATTTCCCTTCAGTATAAATACATCTTCATTTATGAACACAAAATGATCATTAACGAAGTTTCTCTTCATGTATTCGGTCATCAGAGTCAAATTTATACAACGCATGCCACAGAAAAGACAAGAACAAACAACAGAGAAATTCAGGAAGGATCAAAGGGGAGAATCAGAAGGAAAGAATCAACACTGACACGGTGGATGACAAAACAGGAAGCAGGTGGGCAGAGAGAGACGACAGCAGTAACATATAAGACAATCTAGATTACAGGTCAATCAGCTCATAATCTTCTCTAAAAATATTTACTATCTAGCTGAGTGTAAACGGCGCGGAACACTGACTTCATACCTGGTGGACGAATGAATGAAGCAGCTGACTCAAAGACAGTCAGTCACTCTCACACACTCTCAGTGTTCGTGACACACGCTCACATCGCAGTGAGGGGACAGTGAATGAGGAGACTCCACAGAGAGACGCCAGTTAGAGAAAAAGAAGCCGTGTACAGCACCTGTACCTTCTATGAGCAGTTCCTGCCCATGGCTACCCAGCAGCGTCCTGGACAGAAAGGGAGCAAAGTCCACGAAGATCTCCCTCAGCAGGGGCGCCACCTTCTCTAGAGCGCGCTCCAGCTTGGTGGTGATGCTGCAAAGGGGGGAATAAGAAAGAGAAAAAGACAACAGATGAGGGAGGAGGAGGGAAGATAAAAGATACAGATGATGGGTAAAACTCATGTAGGAAATGAGGAAGAGCAAGAAACAAACATGCATGAAAAAAGATGAGCAGGAACAGGTGAGAACAATGAAAGAGCAGAAAAAGAAAGAGGTGTAAAATGAGTGCAGGTGACAGAAAATGTCACGATCTGACCTTAATGAGCTCTATAATGTCTGGGTAAGTACAAACTGCAGAGCTGAGCAGGTAAACGCTGCAGGAGAAACGAAGCAAAAACGCTTCAAAGTCAAACCTGAAACAGGTCTTTTATTTAAGCGGACTAAGATCATTCTGTATTAATTTCACTCCTACAGTATATTTTTTAACAACAGGGTTCCTACAAGTTTTGATTACATTTTGAAATTCAAAAAACCTCAAAGCTAAATTTTGATTTTTCTGTCAATTTTTGACTGAATTGGAACCATTTTTGGAACTATTTCTACAGTGTAGATGTGATATGAGGTAGAAAAGGAGGTAACAATCTGATTTATGTTATCTGTATCTGAGTCTGTGATCCCAGTCCTGCTGGAAACTAAATTCCAGTGATCTTAAAATTGTGCTCATTTTCACCCTCATGTGGCTTTAAATAAGTACTACAAGAAGTATTTTCCTCACTCTTCGTTAACCCTTTAATGTTCTGTTAGAACAAGTCTGACTCTTTTTGGCACACAAACTGAATTTAACTGAAAAAATGTAACAAACAACAAAATCTTTACATTTTGTTTTAAATAAAAAGTTAAGCATTATTATTATTATAATTAACCAAAATGAAAAAAATGTAGTTTTCTTAGCTTTTGTCTCGGAGTGGAGCTTAAAAGGTTAAAAACTCACCTATTTTCACTAATAAACTAATAACGGCTATAATTTGCGAAAAATAAGCTGGAAAATTTGTGCATAAAAATCTATCTGCTCAAAAAAACAAAAAGTAAATAAATAAAACAGTCTGAAAACTTTTAACTCAGTTTAAGAGCTACACAACTATGCAATATAAAGCCCATGTAGCTGTGACTTTTATCTGTAATTTCCTAAAATGAGCTCAGGGTGCTCGATGAGTTAAACACCAGCGGGTGCACAGATTATATTAAAACCTGTCCGTTTGGTCTGATCTGGACTTTTGGGGGTTAGTGTGAGAAGACGACCATGCAGTAAAGGATGCGGTGCTGAAGATGAGCTGCTGGTCTAAAAGTGATGCTGTCATCTTGCTGAAGCAAAGATGTCCAGTTTTTAGTAGAATGGCATAAAGGGAACATTTATTAGTGGCTGGGCAGAGCAGAGTGTAGTGGAGGTGTGGCAGAGGGGTGGGTGAGGGGATGGGGGGGGACAGGATAGGTATCTCCTTGCCTAAAACACTGTCCTGCATCTCGGGGGGCTGCCTGGAAGCCTGCCAGAGAGCTAAAAGACTTGAGCTCAGGGGGCGTCTGACCGCTGCGCAGCGCACACTGCGCCACCTCACAATAGGCACTGCAATACAAACCACACAGAAACACACACACACACACACACTGATTTAGGAACACACGTGCACCCACACGCTCTTCTTCCTGTGCACTTTGAAAGCAACAAGTATCTGCTCATATTGACAGAAATGTTACAGCACAAAGTTTGACAAGATTCAGATGAAGTTTCCACCACTAACGTCCTACTTAGCAAAAGCTTCACATTGCAGATCATCTAATCTACACAGCTGGAATCCTACAGTGTGGTACGACAAAACACACATCCATGTTATTGACAGTTTTATTGATATATTCTGTGAAACACATCATGACAAGCTGAAATAAGTGAGATGTTTTCATTCTCTATGGTGGATTTTAAATTAGGACATTAAAACACGTTGACACGTCGGTGATGAAGAGTACCTTAGAGCTGATTAAGTGAGATGTGTCAGTGGTGCGTGTGGATGACGGCTCAGAATAAGTGATTCAGAAGGACTATTAATCTTGGAGGGAGCCTGATGAGCTCATGTTTCATATCCTGTGGTGGAACGTATCGGGTTCCATCTGGCTTAGCTTGCGCTAGTTTGTTTAATATGGAGCAGGTTTGATAAAATAGACCCTTTTCACTGCAGAGATTTTGACCTGAAATACTGGGACAAGTGCAGGTGTTTCACTGGGAGGAGGTTTGGTTGAAACAAATAAAATGCACAGGTGCAGACGAGGGATGCAGCTTTGAGTTAATAATTTATAGTTTATTATTTTCTGTCAAACGTCTGCAGTGAAACAGGGCAGCGGGTAAAAAAAAAAAACTTATTTTATAATGAATTGGTTGGTTGATGGTTTAGCTGATATGAAAGAATCCTTTAACTCAAGTATTGTATGATTATCATGATTAAAGATTAAACAAACTACATAAACATCAAAACAATGAACGGAGAGGTTTCTGATTCCCCTGCTATCATTAATTATATGCAGGTGGAAACACGCCCATGAACAGCAGCAGGTGTGAGCAAATCTCCAAAGGGATATTACCACATTTTTGACAAAATATTTGCAGGAGCAACAATGTCTGAGGGGATGAATTAGACTTTTTGTGACAGGCTGAAAACAGCGGTGCAGCAGATTGCTCCATTTTCTCAGTTTCTTTCCCTGAGTTGCAAACACCTGCAGATCTCATGAAAAGGCAAATATTTCACACTAAATGCATGTTGACAATCAGACACTTTTAACCCTGGAAGTAATTAACCTTAACATGGGCATGTTTTCCTTTGATTGCATCATTAAATGTTAGGAAACTGCACCATATCAGAAAGATGCTGCTTGACTGGCAGCACTGAATCAGGTGTGAAGGCTTTGTAAATTAGATGAAGGTGCAGAACCCTAACTTGCACCTGCAAAACAGGCAGAATATCTTTTTAAATCAGGTCCTCGGCTTTCGTAGGTAATTCAACCTGAATATGGTAGTTTTAAATTATATTATAGGCCACTAAAGTCTTAATTCACCTCAGTTTGGGCTTTCGTGTTCATATCAGGAGGATGTATCCTTATTTTTTTACTCTCTCTGTCAAAACAAGGTTCTGAGGTTGTTTTTAGAAAATAATTTCACAACTTCTGACTCTCCCCAATTACTGTCTAATCTTACAACAGACATTTCTCTCCTCGGACGTTCCCCTTTTTAATGTTAATCAATAATGACTACGTGAGTGAACTGTAAGGATTCTCTGATAAGGATGGAGGGATTGAAATGAGGTGGAGATATAGACAAGAAACAAGACATTAAAAAATCCAAAAGGAGACAAACTTAAAAGAGTGGAAGGAACTGTAGTGTTAAAGAGCTTAATGATGGTGAGGAGACACACCTCATATTCTCCATGGTGTCTTCAGGCATGGGGGCCACTGTCTGCACAGCTGGCAGGTTCTTGCTAGTTGCACCATTAACAAATGATGAAGAGGAGGAAGTGGAGGAGGAGGCAGAGTCTGTGGCACCTGGGGAGGGCAATGAGACAGCCGGGGAAAGGTACGGGAAAAAAAAAACAACAATTACAGAAGCACGAGTCAAGCGTGGCGACAATTAGCAAGCAGGGTAATCAAGCAGGAAACATTAATGCTGCTGATCAGCTGCAAATAAATTTCATTTGGATTGGGTTTCACTGGACATGCAGTTGCAGTTCTTCTGGTAATAGTTTGTGAAAATGGCTTTGAAATCAATATACAGAATCCATTTCAGGGAACCAACCCAGGTCTTGTTCATTAAGCATGAATAATACAGAACAATATCTCTGACAGGCAGACAGAGACGTGAATAATAATCCATTTCCCTACAATAGATCTGCTGAACAAAGATTCATCTGTAAATCAATCTATTTTTGTTTTGACGGCTGTATTACAGTACATGTGAGTTATTCTACAAGTACAGTGACGTCAGTTAGGAAAACGTTTGCTAATGTGAGATTTTCTGTCTGAAACTTTAGTTATCTGGATCATAACAGCCTAAAACTAACCAGACTCTCCAGAAAATCATTTTAATTTTTTTTTTTTACCTAAGAATAATTTTTATTAATGTCACCAACGGGTCTTTTTTCCCACTTTATTAGCTGTGTTGCAAACGAGCGATAGCGACGGTCTCTACCAGAGTTATTTTGTGGTTTGGAAGCTTCTTCTTTAGGTCATTTCTGTCTAATCTCCCACCTGTAGTGTTGATCATGCTCTTGGGTGTTGCAGTTGCAGCAGCAAAAATGTTGGGTGTGCTGCCCGCGGTGGCTGCTCCGCTGGTGGTGGGTGTGCCCACAGTGTTGACTGACAGGCTGCCAGGTGGTGGCTTTTTCACTGGAACAACAACACTCCTGTAACCATAGAGACACAGAGGTTTTAAATAAACGAAAAATATGTATTCCTATTAAAATCATGGCTTTACAAATATATATTTAGCTTAAAGCAAAGATAATTAAACTTTTGCTTTTTGGATTTTAAAACAACTGATAAGAAAAATGAATAAAGCCTGTCAGATATATATATTTCTAAACCTTTTCTTCTTCTTTTTAGCCTGTAGCACTTTGAGATCTCTGATGTAAAGTGTATTATAAATAAAATTATTATTATTATTATTATTATTAAAAAAATGTTTGATAAAGGATGTGGTGATCTTAGACACAGATACGAAGCATCTGTCATTAATTATGCACATCATCTTCCGAAAATAGTTTAGCTCCGAAGGACTATAACAGAACAAGACAAAAAAAAAAGATTTAATGGCTCTTCATCACTCAAAGAAAAGCAACAATCAGATTATCGTCAAGCAACATGACATTATTATTTAACAAGTAACTTTAAAGCTGCACACTTGTTTATCTTAAATACACGCTGTGTTAATATTTTAAAGTTTTTCTTGTCGGTATTGTTGGAGTTCTAGTCTAGATGTGGTGAGGATTCTAACTCTGCCTATTTATTTATTTTTTTTGGAGATCAAACACTGAAAAGGAGGCCGACCTATCGAAGGAGTGGAACTGCATTGGTAGCATGGGGTGCGTCTTCAGGGCGGGGTCAGGGTGGTAGGGCGTCGGTCCCGACTCCTGGCCCAGCTCGGTTCCGTCTATAGGAGCGGCCACTAAGCTCTTCAGAATCTCCTGCATTCCAGAGAAAGAAACATTCGGTATTTAAACACTGGTAATTGAAGTTTAAGATGCATGTTTATTAATGATTCTTACACATATCTGTAGGTTTGAATGAGGACATCATCCACCCACCTTCACGTTGATGCCTTTGTTTGTTTGGCTGATGCTGGAGATAGATGAAGGCGGAGCTTGGCTTGAGTTTGGCGTGGACCTGGGGTTGTGGGGAGAATCCAGAAGGCTCTCCTGCGACCTCTGAACGTCTGATGACAGACTGCACAACAGATCTGTTCCTCCTCCTGCTCCTCCGCTGTCTCTGTCTCGATCTCTGTCTGTCTCTCGTCCCACCAGGCCTAAACTGAGCCCCAGACCCACTTCCGAGCCGTTCAGGGATCCGGCCACGTGTCCCTCCTCTCCGATGCCGGAATCTGTGTGTGGGAGGCCGGCCAAAGGAGAGTCATCCACAGGGGTGGGCGTCTGTTTGTCCCGATCAGAGAAGGCCGTGGACGGATGCTCTGGTTGGATAAGGCATCAATAAAGAATATTCATTTTCGTTCACATACATTTATTTATATAAAGTATTTCAAAACAGCTTTAGATTTAAAAATTAGTGTCAAAATGACTCTCAACAACAGTTTTTCATATCAGCAGATCTTTAAGTCTTGAGTAAATCTGCTGTTTCTGTCTCGTTGCTCTTTCTTTTATCTTCATGGCAGATGTATCACTGTTTACCCAGAGTGTCTTTTCATTCTACCACTGTTACAAAGATGAGTCACTGCTGAGTGATTCAAAGTTACCCGTCTAAAGTGGATGATTTTACAGTTTAAAAATAATATTACAAGAATCACCTGTACTGGTTGGAGAGTTTATCTCGTGACGGATACTCCTCCCTGATAGGCTGGTAGACCTGCTGATCTCTCTCTGCGGTTCTAAAATATCTCGGTACTTAGACACCATGAGAACGGAGATGAAGTAAACCACTGCCAGCGCCAGAAACTGGGCCTGCTTACTGTCATCCTACAGCAGAAGAAGAAAAGTTAATCGGTTTACCCATAAATCATTTAATGCTCTTTTTGTTTTACAAGCTCAACACCCAAAAAGTTTAGAATCTGTGTGCAATGAAAATAAAAACAGACTTATCTTCTATACGCATATATTTTTTCCCAACAGAATAAAACAACGTATCAAATGTTGAAACTGAGAAATTTTACCATTTCATAAAAAATATTAGCTGATTTCAGATTTGATTGGAGCAAAACATTTTAAAACATCAGAACAGATCCAATAAAAGACTTAAAGGCAGAACTGAAAACCAATCGGAGCATTTCAGAGAGAAAGTGTCTAAAAACATTCTGAAAAAATTTATCTCAAGAGGATATAGTTAGAATTTTGTAGATCCCGCCATCTACAGCAAATTGTATCTTTGAAAAAGAATCAGGAGGAATCCCTGTGTGCAAGGGATGAGGTCAAAGGTCAAAACAGGATGCTTGTGATTTGCAAGCTGTGAGGCAGCACTGAATTAAAACTAGGCACGATTCTCACTTCCTGATAGTACAGGGTTGGATTAGTGCCTATGGGGGGGGGGTTGTTAGTGCACACATGTGCAACAGCTCCATCAGTGCTGAACACAGTTGTTAGAGCAACAGATTTTTCTGTACAAAGAAATGATTTCTCCAGAAGTTGATTTGAAAAGGTTGAATGAAAGTCAAAGTTTTGTATCGAATATTTATCCTACAAGCTGCTTTAAGGTAGACGAGCTCTTCAAGTGAACTCTGAGTTTAGTTATTTGGTTTGAAAGAGAAACGTGAGGGAATCTTATGACGTTAATTACGTTCTTCTGTTAACTTTGTTAGTAAATGTAAGAAGACCAAAAGTATTTCAGCAAGACATCATCACAACAGCTTCCCAGGAGAAGAGTCCAGGTGCTGATCCGACCCACCTGCAGTCCAGAATTTTAACTAACGTCTGAAGCATCACGAAAAGAAAAATCTGAACACAAAGTCCCAAAACTGTTGATCAGCTAGAATCTTGTATCAGAGAAGAACATCCAGCAGCTGCTCTCCTCACTTCCCAGATGTTTACAGACAGATGTTAAAAGAAGACGAGATGCTACATAATGATAAACGTCACTCTGTTCTGACTTCTTTCAGATGTCATCAAATTCATATTGATTCAATATTTCCAATGAAATGGTAAAACATCTCAGAACAGCTGACATGTTGTTTGTGTTCCATTGAGTAGAAAAACAATAACAAATAATAACATTCTGTTTTATTGACATTTTCCACAGCATCCCAACTTTTTTTGGAATTGGGGTTGTATCACATAATGACAGAACCTTACCACATCTCTGAAAACCACAGCTCGAAGGCGGTTAATGTCTACATCCTGCAGGAGTCTGTCTGGATCCTGCTAAATATAAGAAAGTGTTGTTTGTTGGAACTTTTTAGTGGTTGTAGATTTGCATTTGATTGGGATGTTTAGTACCTTGCTGGCTGTGGAGGCACTGTGGAGACTGTCCTGTGACTTGCTGCTGGTTAATGAAGACTTGCAACTTCGATCTCTCTGTCTCTGCCTGCACTCCAGGCAGTTTCTGACGGCCACGCAACAAACTCAAAGATAACAGAGAGAGAAAAAAACATGTAAGTATCATATGATTACTCAGGCTTTTGCACCTAAAGGCCTTCCTCCCTGTGTACAACAAAACCCGTCTGGTTGAATGTTTTTTGGTTTTGTCTTACAGTAAGTACTGTGGGGAGTAAAAGTTAGTTAAAAATGTATATCATGGCCCCCAAAAATAATGAGAAAATAATGAAAAGTATCCCAAGTTAATGTAATGAGGAAGTAGACATGAGAGTGTCTGTGGACCCAAATGCAGGCAGGCAGCAGGCAGACAGACGTGAAATCCAAGGTTGTTTTAATAATTATTTAAAGAAACAGAATATTTGAACAACGGGTAGAACATAGACGTATACTGGGACACACAGGTGACACACATGAGGGTGATTTACAGCAAAAAGTAAATAAATCACATGATAGATGATCACAGAACCAACAGGAAACACAGACTATGGCATGACTGAAGCAGAAACATGACACTACATCACAGTTCGATTATATGTTCATTATAGACAATAAATATAAGATTGTGTTTTCCAATGAAATGACACAAATAATGTCATTTATACGTTATATATATATATAAAACTCGCTTTACACTTTAAATTGTCTATACATTAAGTTTTGCTCTAACAAATATAATAAAATGCTAACAGCTAATCCTGCACTGAGACGTATGAAGATTTTTCTGTACAAAGAAACAATTTCTCGGAAAAATGGATTAGAAAAAGCAGAATGAAAGTCAAAGTTTTCAATGTAAATATATATTGATTGTATCGAAGGTTTATCCTACAAGCTGCTTTAAGGTAGACGAGCTCTTCAAGTGAACTCTGAGTTTAGTTATTTGGTTTGAAAGAGAAACGTGAGGGAATCTTATGACGTTAATTACATTCTTCTGTTAACTTTGTTAGTAAATGTAAACAAAAAAATGTAGAAAATGTTTATATTCAAGACCACGAGGTCCTCAAACTTTGATTTCTTTGCAGTTTACATTACAGTTATGTTTGAATAAAAAAGGTTAATTTCAGACTGATAACCTATAGGATATGTAATTAGAGTCAATAGTTATTCTCAGTAATATACTATGTACTAACTGTAAAAATACAGCAACCCTTTATCTTTCACTGCCCTGGAAACTGGGTTTTAGCTCAAGTTCAATGTTACCAGCAAGTGAACATGAATTTATAATTAATTTACAAGAGACAAAATAAAGAACACGGTTTCTAAAAGCTGCTAAAAGACGCCTCGGATGTAACCAGCGAATCATCAGCTGTTCACAAACAAAAAGCTTCTAAGTGTCTGAGATTTGAACTCATCCAGGAGCAGCAGAGAAAGTTTCCATCAGCTTAGACTTCAGTTTCAAACTGGAATCATTTTCAACTCTGGTCAAATCCGCCTCCACTCCAAAACTTCTTTCAAAATAAAAGAGGACTTTGGCTTGCGTTTGTTCAAATTATTGAAGAAAAGATCTGAAATAGATGAGATATATTTAGACTGAAACTACCTCAAGGATATATTTCAAAATAAAAGTCTCTGTGCATTCAGGAAGTATCTTCTCTCTGTCTTTCAAGTGCCATTAATTCAAATTAAATGTTTAAAATCAATGCTGTCATTTCAGAAAGTTATTTAAATGCTATTAAATAATTTGTGTTGACTTTAAAAATAAAAGCCCATAAAAACATCATACATTTAAAGTCTATCTCTAGTTTTAGACTAATAAATAGAACAAAAACGAGTTTATCTTTTGAATAAAAGAAAAATCTTAGTTTCAACAAATTAAATCAACACAATAATAAAATGTGAACTGATTTACTTGTCAATCACATATTAGTATGTAAGTAAATTAAAAATGTAAATAAAACTGCAGAAAATATTTGTTTCTCTAAACTAGATTGTTTTCATTTCATTATATGGAAGTTTTTGTAACGTTAGATAAATAGCCAACCTTTTTTTTCTATGGAAATTATAACAGACTTTTATTAGGAAATTCTTTTCAGGTTACACAAATACTCTGACAGATAAATTATCAGGCGTCACTGCTGATATTTGCTGTTTGTCTCAAATAGACAACAAACTGTATGTTTGTGTGGTCGAGCTGTCAAGAGACCAAAAATTCGATCGATGCTAAACGTGTCAAACTAGCACACACACCGAGCCGAAGGCATTGTCTCATCAGCCCTCCTGACGACATGTTCTTCTCCGCTTCGATCTCGCTGAAATTGAGGGAGCTGGCGAACACCAGAACGTCCACCATGGCCATAAGACGAGACAAAAAAGTGACAGCTGTCTCTGAAGACATGCCCTGCGTGGCCTCGATGTTCTCCAACTCCGTCTGGGAAGGGAGAAAAAAATACACAGGTGCTCGACAGTTACTCTAAAACCAAACTGGGATGTAAATATTGTCAAATGGATGAATGAGACAGTGAAGTACAGTGGTATGTTTTAAATTTAAAATATCCTCTAAGGGAGAGATCCAGTCATTTAGACATTGGTCATGAAGTTTTATGCAGGAAGAGAAACCTTCAGTTTCATGCTGGGAACATACTTAAGGTGATAAGATCTGGTGCTCTACACAACACACAGGAAGTGCAGCTCGATGACACACAGGTGATGGTAACAGTGGCGCTCTGACAGCAGCAGTGTGGCTTATCATACTGAATCAGAGTTACGTGAATAAACTGTGCTATGCAACATTTAAACCAAGTCTCATTTCATCACAAGGTACACTGAATTCTAATTCAGAACATGGCGTGGCGTTGCACGTGGTTCGCCGTGTCACTGCTTCTGTAAGCAGGATGTGCAGGGCTGTGGAGAGCTGAAAAAGTGCATCCATCTGAAGTTTCATCAGAGGAAGTGACCACAGACAGTTGGGGACTAACAGACACAGAAACGTCGGTGCTCTTAGCTCTTCTGGTGATGATGAGTCACAAGTTTCTGTACGCACCTCTCCCCCTGCACCTCCTCCCCCAGGAACAGGGGTCACCTCCTCTCCTTTTGAACCCCTCTGGGGTCCGGCTCCTCCTGCCTTCTTTAATTTTGATACAAACGAGACATTCTTAGCAGATGCAAACCTCCGTGGACTTTTAGAAAACTCCTAAGCTCTTCCTCCCAACAGAATATAGTCAATTTCCCATGTTAGACTACTCTATTCCCATTTCTCACACAATTTCCAAACAGTATAATCAAAGTAGCACTTCAAATTCAAATACTACGGATGTAAACACGCAAGTGTTAGTGTTTTTTACAATGGGAACAAAATCCAAACAAAGTGTACGTAGAGAAAGAGAGGAAAAAAACTGCAACTTACAGTGTTGGCACTACTTTTAGAACTCTGCACATGCAAAACAGACAAAAACAGAGACAAAGAAAGACAAGAAAAAACACAAAATACATGTAACACAGAGAGGAAAAGAAAGTTTTAAATGCTTAAATGATAAAAGGAGTAGTTAGCAAATTATAAAATTAAACAGATTGTTAATTTAAAAAGATTAGTCAAAATTAAATCAATATCAAAATACATTGTTAGATTAACAGTTAAGATTATGGAATTATTAATGGAAAGAATCCAGATGTTCTTGAAAGTTTAATAAGTTCACAGATGTTTACGTTGACCAGCAAAATAAAGAGAAGCAAATACAAACTCATGTCTATTTGAAAAAAAAAAAAATTTCCTAACTTTATGAGTAAACAACAAATAATAAATAAAATAGTTATTTATCATAATAAATCCTGCTGGTCTGCGTGTGGGGGACTGACTGGATTTAGCAGGTTTTTCTTTCTACATCTGCAAATGAATGAATGAGCTGCAGTTCTCCCTCCGACCACAGGGGGGCAGAGAAGAGCCACTTACAGAAGGGGAGGTGGCAGCCGACAGGAGAGGCAGGATGCCTCCACAGGCAATGATGATGTTGTCCACCATCTGAGAGATGAGGTGGATCGTGTTGTGGACGAAGATGATGTTCTCATTGCTGTTCACAAAATCCATCACTGACTTGGTGGAGTGGCTGCAATAAAACAAACAAACAAACAAATAAGAATTGGATGAATAAATAGTAAGTCAAGAAAAAAAAGATGACTCTGTTTAGATGAACACCTCACACAGTGGAACTCACCTTCTCCACACGTGCACGTCCGTCTCCAGTGCAAACAGCAGGTCCGTGAGCAGCCTCTGGTGCATCGGTGACCACTTGAATTCTGGGATGCGGAACATAGTTGTGCGTGGACCGGGGCTGAACTGACGCCGCTGCTCGTCTGTCATGGGCATGCCTCTGAAACCTAGATCGACCCGCAGGTCCCGCTCCAGCTGGGCTGCTGTGCGACCGTGCAGGGCCTGGTAAGGGGCGAGGCAGTCAGTTAGCTGGCAGAGGGCCTTTACTCTGCATCTGATTGGTCTAATAGAAGTCTGCTCACGCAAACAGTGAGAAAATGACATTTCACTTCAACTGTCTAATCAAAGCTAAACACTTTATGTGCTTTGATTGAATGAGGAGAACTTAGCTTGACTGTGCTCAGACTTTTAGCTTCATGGATGAGACAGTCAGGCCGTGACACGGTTATTCATACAAATCACTCAAGCTGGATTAAGACTGGTGGCTAAAAGATGAATCCCCTAAACTAACTTTTAAAAGATCATTTTCAAAGAGTTACATTAGCAGCTCATTTTTATATACAGTATATTGTCCTGCGTTTACTACATGCACTGTGGACCTAAAGCACTCAAAGACTTTGAAAACAAACAAACCTGAGTTGTGGCTGTTGTTTGGATCTTTTTTGTGTCCTTGTCCTTCCCATCATCTGACCTCTCTGTATCAGAGGTGGTGCTGGCTGTGTCTCCCCCAGTCTTAAGCCCTGCAGATTCTCCCTCTGCGCCCTCTCCCTCTGGGAAATCCGGTCTTGATGCTCCTTGCAGCTGGGTCTGGTTCTCGACTTCAGCGATGGAGCTGATGTCCGCAAGAGAGCTCTGAATCTTGAAGGGTCCGTCCTCTGGAAGCTCCCCGGAAGCGTGGCTTTGTGTTAAGTCAGATCCGCAGCTGGTCATGTGGGCCAGCAGGCTGAGGTCATCGCTGGCGCTGCTGGTGGAGTGAGCAGGGACGGTGCTTGATGAAGCAGACTGGTCTGGACTCGGCAGGACGAGAGGGTCTGTGGCTGCCAGAGCTGGTAGCAGTTTCTCATCAACCTGAGGAAGATGGAGATAATGCAAACCAGAGAAGCATTAAAGCATTAAGAAATACGACAGCTGCATCTTTCTTTAGTTTTTTGTTGTTCCATCCTACCTTGCTGAAGAGAAATCCATTGTTGCTCGGGACACTGTCTTTCTCATCAGCTAATGTAATGAGAGGACCCATGTTCCCATCATCCTCCATGCTGACTCCAGAAAGGCCCAAATTCGCCCCGATTCCAACTCCTGATCCTGCTGCATCCTCTTTAGGTGCCAGATTCCCATTTAGGTTCTGAACCACAGAGCAGTAAGCACTGTCCAAGAGCGAATCCACTTCTACAAGAGGTCCATTTTCCATTCCTACCCCACCCCCACTGCCTCCACCTCCACTGATGCCTTCTGGAGACAGGTCCAGGTCATCCAGTTTCACCTCTGTGGCTTCTACCTTTTCAGCTTTAATGTCTACCAGAAGGTCATGGACCTCCACCCTCACGCCTGGACCGGAGCTCTGCTCACTGGGAGTCAGAGCCTCTCCGTTTGGTCGCTTCACAGCACCTTCTGCGAGGAGGTTGCGTGAATCCCCCGCAGCTCCTTCACTATACTCAGCTTCACTCTCAGGCGTTTGTGTCTGAGAGTTGTCATCGATCTCCAAGTTGCCATTGACAACAGGAGCCGGAGTAGCCGAGAGGCCAGAAATCGTGGACACTGAGCCTTTCTTGCCCTTCTTCATGTTTTCCTCCTCCTGACGCTGGTATTCTTCATACATCTTCGCCAAGTACTCCTTATGGGCTTCGTAGGTCACCTGAGACAGATGTTGAGATATAATTGGTAAAATGTTCAGAGCACTGACAATAACCAGCAGGTAGACCTACAGGGGCTCATAGATCATCACACTAAAGAATGGATGAATAAACCAGGAGCTATTAGATCATTATTCATAATGTCTCCTCGCTTTAAACATGGAGGCACAAATCCTATCAATGAGCAGAGAAAAGAGGTGATCAGTTACTGAAAGAATTAGAGTCATGATGAATCATTCTGGGTCTTGAGGCTGACTAAGTTGTAACTAAGGATGAATATGATGAAATGAGCAACACAATCCGCTAATTTCAGACTCCAAACGTGCAGATTCAAGTCTTACCTTGGAGTGTGCAATAGACAGAGTATCGACCCAGACCCTCCACCCGCCCCATTCATATTTGATAGCGTGGTAGAGCAGAATCCTAAATATGTTATACACCATCTCCGTTATCTTCTGCTCCTCTGGGTTCTTGGGGTTGATGTATCCAAGGGAGAACATCCAGTCCTGCCACACAGAGCACTGCAACAAGCAGCTGGTGCATAAACATGAACATATAACGTTAGCTGCTGCGCAGCACCAGCTTTACCTCAAAATAGAACAATTACTGCCAGAAGATAATGACAAGTGGTGAAAAAAGCAAGTAAAAGCAAGTCTGAGCTTTTACCGTCGGTTTTCTCGGCTGTTACTGAAGAGTTTTATCATGTCGGAGAGAAAGAGCCTCCTGACTTCCATCAGCTCGGCACTTGGGGTGGAGTTCTTCAGCAGGGTGGCCACAACCTTTAGAATCACTGGGTGGCACAAAAGAAGAAGTAACAAAGACAGGGAAGAAGAAAAAATATGAAAAGCATCCTGAGTGAGTGTGTAGCAGACTGGAAAGTGGAAGACAAGCAGCAGCGTTGGCTTTAAATTCAGGCTTTGTTGTTTGTTTGCATTAAAACAACACCGTGTTATTTGCAGACCGAGAGGCAGGAGCCACAGGAGACTATTTATTTTTGTACTTACTGGGATTCTGGATCTTGACAGTGGAGTCGGGTTCAGGATGGGGTTTGTGAACCACCTGAGTGCAGACCTGCTCTGTCAGGATCTGCACAGAAACAAGTTTTTAAACATCAAACATTTGAATTTGGACTAACGTGTGTAAATATGCATGAAAATGCAATGGCTGAGCTGCTGACCAGCGATCACATACCTCATACAGAGTGTTGTAGGTGGTGATAGAAACAGTGTTGGTGTGCATCATCAGCCTTTCTCCCAGCAATGTGAACAGACTGTGTGTGTGCATGATCTCCACCTTCCTCCTGCAGCCGCAGCAAAGGCAGTAACATGTATCAGTAACAGCTTCTTACAGTTAGAACTTACAGTGAATGTCACAGACTGTATGACAGTCCTACAAAGATAAATGACCCCTTTAGACCTCCGTATTTATGATTTAACAGAAGAAAATGAGAGATTAAAACAAACAAGCAACACTGACAATAAAACCACAGGGCAGTAAACATGGGATAAATTCACACAGCTGTTAATTACTGACTTTGAATGTGTAACATGTCAGTTTGTAATTATTTGGTTTCTAAGAGGAAATTAAGAGGATAATACTAGAAACAGGGTTGACTGAGTATTTTTTCAAGAATGAGTTAAATTTTGGTGCTATGTTTGAGCTAAGTAAGGAGATGAGAAAGGAAAAAATCTTTGCTTTTTTTCTGTCAATTTATTTTGCTTTGGAAATTGTTTTTATTTGTGATATGTAGATCCAAAAACAAAATTGGCTAACAAACTAGCCTATGAGAGCAAAGCATACTGTTTCCTGCCCCGCTGCGCATGGCAACAGCACACGTACTCTCTTCCGGTTTGATACGTCTTATGCTACAACTAGCAGCTAGCAGCATGCTAGGCGTGGTTTCAACTGCAGGAGTTGATGAATACTATTGAACAAATACAGGCCGTTCAAACTCGGGTTTTATCACCACCTGCGTAGTTTGAGAGATAAAAACTGAAAGAGAAGTTGTTGACCTGTTTTCACACCCATTATGAAGGTAAGAACACCTGTGGAGCTAAAATATTCAACAGAAACCTCAGAAATACTGTTTTTAATGAAAGAGCCTCTTTAATAATCCAGGAGGAAAATTTGCAGTAAGTAAAATGAGTGAGTAAGCAAAGTAAGTAAAGTAAATACAAAAGGAAAGTAAGGAAAGTAAGTAGGTAAGTGAAGTAAGTAACATCAGTAAGTGAGGTATAAGTAAATAAAGAAAGTAAATAAGCATGTAAAGTAAGTAAGTAAGTAAAGCATCTGTTATTCATCAGCTGAATGAAGTCTTGTGGGAATTTTAGAGTACTGACATATGAGAATTGGCATTAAATTTGAAAATAGCCATCTGTCTAAGTGCAGCAAACCAAATCATGATACTAACACCACCGTGCTTTATAAACAGAATAATACACTTAAGGGTGAATATCATGTTTAGTTTTGTCTAAAGGAGAAAGTGACACAGCATTACTAACACAACACACTCCTTCTAACAACAAGGTGACTGCAGAGATTAGGAGACAATGAAAAGTTACAAAAAAAAAACAATAAAAATGTAATTTATAAATAATAATATTTTTGAATATTTCTTCATTTCATTACTTGTTGTTTTAAATGTCAGGTTTCTATTTAATCTTTAAATGTGGTTATGATTAGGAGTTCTTATAACTTTCTAAAGGAATGTTCCATTTTTTTTATTAACTTTAGCTGCCTTTTCACTTTTAACCCAATATGTGCATGAATTTTTAGCACCAACCCATGAATCATTAATTTTATTTAAAAAGTCACATAAATTAAGGGATGAATCTTTTTTTTTGTCTGTAATTAATAGACAACTTCAAAAATAAACTATTTTAAGTATTGTTTTTACTAGCAGATAGTTTGTTTGTATTTCTTATCTGTATGTCGAAAAAAAAATCTGCCCGACAGGCATAAAAAAGCATTTTTGCACCAACAAGACAAATTACAAAGAGCTATAAGGATTTGACTTTTCAGATTCTGTTTTTCTGCTATAAATCTTTATTTTTTAGGGGACTTGTTCCTTTTTTGGTTCATTTTGACCCCATATTTAAGACTTTTTAAGGACACACTGCATATCTTAATAAAATGTGCTGAGCTCTTATCTAATAACGTTCCAGGAATCACCTTGTTGGTGCAAAAATGTGATTTTCTGCCTGTCAAACTGTGTTATCATCTACATTTTCATGGATGCAGCAAAAGAATTTAGAACAAATATTGTGTCTCTGCAACAAGCTGCAACTAGTAAAGACCTTTAAAGTACAATTTACATCAGACTGTGTGTCATAATTTGTATAGCAGTGCTTTTTGGGTAATTGTAATGTGTAAACCAGAAGCCCTACAGAAGGTTTGATTGGAGCATACTTTAAGGTAGAGGGGTACTTATGATAGAGGACTCAGGTGGAGCATGGCAGCCCATGCACTAAGAGGTGTGCAGGATGTCACATGGGATGATTGAATCTCCCAGCATTCATTGCTACACATCAGCTTTCTGTCAGTGTAGACTGCCACAGTGATTATTCCGCCTGGACATGATGATAAGGAGGATGTTTTCATGCACAAACAGTTCTTAGGCTCTGTGGAGATGGTGATGCCGTACTGTTTTCAATGAAGCATCATAACATACAGATGGAATCATTTTGTTTTGTGACTAAAAATTGTTTGTTGTTAAAGAAAAATGTTAAGAGATTCCCTCAATCCTGCCAACTAAACACTAAAAGAAACATAAACGGAAATGTCAGAAGCCGAGTGAAGCACTTACTTGTGACCGAGGTGCTTCAGGAAGTAACCCAGAACTTTAAGGGCCTGAACTCGTATACTTTCACTCTTTGAGGCCAGGAGTTTGCATATCACCCTGCAACACATCAAACATGCAAGGAACAGCTTTGAAAACTTGAGACTTTTTTCCCCTAAAATTGAAGGAAATAAAACATTAAATAATTTATGCAGGTGTGAAATATTATCAAAGTTACAGTAACACATGTGCCAAGTGAAGCTCGATCTTCAAAGGAGTGTACACAAGAGACGTAAATAAAGTCAGAACGGTTTGCAAGTAGTTCTCTATAAATAAGAGTTACCAAGGCAACCAAAAAGACATCCAAGTGTTATGTACCAAGAAAATTACTCGCACAGTTGGACTGAGTTCATCTTTTGAAAATAGATATAGTGATACATCTAAGGTTTAAACACGCAAAGATAACGCTGAACGCTGTAGGTCAGGTCTTTTAAGGTGGATTTCTGTGGAAATGTTTACAAAAAATGATTATCTTACGTGTTGTAAATAGTTTTTTGAACAACATCAGTTTAGTGAAACAGCGATTAGTTCTGAACAGAATAATGAGCTCACAGCCAGTCATAATGTGGCCAGTTTCAAAGCTTTAAATGACACATTAGTTATTTAGATGGATTCCTGCCAAAAATAACTGAAAAATGAAAAATTTACTTATGTGCAAATGTTTATAGTGTTCCAATCAAGCATTAGAAAAATTTGGAGATTAGCGTTGTTGTCAGACAGCAATCCATGTTGGAACTAGCCCTGCTGAGATTAGCCACTAGCTTGTTGCTCTGGTCAGAACTAATCTGTATTTCTCCAAACTGAGGTTGTTTGAAAAACTATCCCCAACAGGTTCAAAATATTTCCACAGGAAAAAAAAAATCCAAACTATAACTTCAATCATGTAATTAAGCATGAATGTTATTTCTGCTGCACAAAACCATTTAGAAAACACATTAATAACAAAAAAACTAATGAATCCACAAAAATCAACCTTATTTTGATATGAATTTAAGAAATATATTATACTAAAAGTCTCTTTTTTGTAGGTTAAGTTCACAAGTAAAGATCTAAAGATGAATGTAATGTGTTTTTTTATGTCTGGGTTTAAGATTTTTGATACTACTACTACAAAAAAAAAAGTAAAAATAAGTGAGTTTGTATGTGTGGGCAGCGTTCACCTTATGCCATTTCTCTGATCAAAAGCAGGAATCATGGATGCCGGGTGTTCAGACATAAGAGCCACCAACAGCTGGAGCACATCGTGGATATTCTCATCCTATAAAGAAAAGAAAGCAAAGTTGAACAGGTGAGGTGGCGGAGGAGGGAAATACCCGGAGGGGGAGATGAATAGAGGGCTAAAAGGACAAAAGAGAGAGTTGCAGGGGTGGACTCGGAGGGGGGATTTGCGGAGGAGCAGGTGGTATTTCAGAGCAAGAATAGATATAATTGTTACAGAGGAGTACATTCTGTTCAGTCCATTGTTGGGCCATTTTTTAAGCTGTCACAGCGCTGACGCTGACTCACACTTTCACTCGTTTAAGTGGACCATAACTCCGGCCCACGGATTATAATGCACATTTTGCCACCAGCTACTCTGGAGCTTTCTCACCATCTTTCTGTCTCCCTCTTTCACCCTATTTCAAAAGGTTAAAAATAAAAAAGACAGCCTCTTACCTCGTGCATGGTTAGTAGATAGTTGAGGATGCTCTGTAACTCGTCCTCTTTCACACCTCGATCCTAAAAAAACCCACACAGAACCAAAATTCACGATGTTTGACCTGAAGAAGCTTCTAGACCTTCAGTTGTTGTTGGGAACTGAACTATTTATAAATCATCAAGGTAATACAAGATGTTTCCTGCAGCTTAAACTTTATTTACCTTCAGTATGAGTTGCTTGAGGAAAAGAAGCATGAAAGCTCTGAGGGAAATGATCTCCTTCTGGGTGGGTCGGGGTCCATCTACAAACAAAAACAAGTAAATAAAAGCGTTTTATACCTGGTAAAGACCAGTTAGATGTGACTGCAGCTTAGTTTATATTTGACAAACACACAAACACATTCACTCTACATCAGAGCTGCAATCTGTAAATCACCATCATCAGCTACAGTGGCGATTTGGCAGTCTGGACATTTTATGCTTGTACTAATCAAACTTATTACAGTGGAGATGCAGTAATTTGAAAAATTGTGACTGATGGTCCGAATGATCCAAACCAAACAGCCGCCGTAATCCCACTGTATCTACTACGAAGCTCTGGCACTTGATCCGTTGTTTGCTGTTGAGGGCTGCGGAGAGAAGCTGAAAACACAAAAGCATCTGACGCACAACACACACCGTTCCATATATATAGAAGTCTGAAGCGTTCAGCTTTCGTTTTGCAATTCATTCAACTGTCACAGACCATCATTCCCATTAAACGTGTGACATCCGAGCCACACATGTTCATGACATTTGTTTTGACAGGCGTTGTTTGTTCATTCTTATACTTGGTGTATTTCCTTCTAATACTCAGCGTCTGATCACTAATTTTACTTTCATTCATTTTTAAACTGTTCAATTTGTCCACTAGATATAAGTGAAGCTCAGAGCCATTTTAGATTTACTCCAAACTGCTGCGTAATGACTCACTGATGGAATCAGGTGCAACATAATCAGGGGTGCACATAATATCTTTGGCCTGGTTCTCAGAAGAGAACCTAGGGTTGTTGCTTGGTCCTCACATTTTTAAATGTGTCTCGCTGTGTCTCTTCCGAGCTCCTCTGCTTTGTTTTTGGTTTCATCAAGCTTCAAATTCAGTCTGTTTACTTTACCTGGCTCTATATTTGTTTCAGTAAAAATCCTTTAATTGTTGAAAAAATCAAGAGAAACCAGTAAAATATAAAAATACTGGTAAAAAAAAAAAACCTTCAGAGTTCAGGTTGGATTGTTTACAGGTTTGATTGTTCACTTTAATCTACATTTAACAGTTTGGTGTTGAAATTTATTAGTCAGCTGCTGGAGCTTCTGTCATTTACTGTAACTGTTTTTTGTTTTGAAATGATGAGGATGTTTGTAATGTGATGCAGTCAGATAAAAAGATACAGTGGACAGTTATGGGGCATTGACTGCATATTCCATAGTGCTTTGCGCGCATTCAAAATGGCGTGGATCACAGACAAATACGCTGATACTGTTGATTAAAACAGGTGGTTTTCTGTATTTTATAGCACAAAAAGGTAGTTCTACACGTCTGTGCCACGATGGTCTATTTGTCTTATTCAGTGAATTTTTTCAGTTTTGACGCGATGCAGAATCCTGCAGTCAGCTGCACTGATCTGACTGACTGAAAATCCGTCACACTGGCAAACTGATACACAGAGACAGAGAGAGACGCAGCATCAGCTGATCAGCTGGAACTTCGGCGCTCTGGCTGAGAAACATATCAGTCAAACAAAAGAAGTCAACGGGATTCTTCATTTATTTGACAATGAACCGCCTCTGATTAACCTAAAAATTCACGCAGCTCAGCCAAACCAATGTTAAGTACGCAAACGCGTGTTGCAACTTTTCATCTGGTGCGCATTTTATATTTTGACAGTGTGTGCGGACCTGCGGACCACTTATGTGCACCCCTGAACATAATCTTAAGATTTATTGATACAGATTAAAGGTATAATCATTAAAAGCCACATTTTTTTCCTCAAATAATCCCACTATAGATGAATTTAAATTATTTAAAATGGATTATCATAGACATTTATAGACTCTAGAGACACGGAACTAAATGTTCCTGCCTACTCACCTCACAATCACTGTAGTTTTTTTTTTAATATATAAAATAACTAATTACAACTAAACATGCAATATGAACAACAACAAAATAAGATGTAAATAATCAGGAGGCAACACCTGGACAGAATGATTTGAAGAGAATTTTTCATTTTTGTCCCATCCTTTTACATGGAGGAGGCGGGACGTAAAACTAGTTCTAGAACCAGCCACTAGGGGGTGCCCGTCTTGTTTTGTCTTCAACATCCGGGTTCTGGTTGGATGTCTGGTAAATATATGGGGTGATTTCAGTATTGTTATGAAACATGACCGTTACTGTGGTCAGAGTAAAAATGTATTTGTTGTTTTGTTTGTGTTTATTTGGTGAAATTTTACATACATCAATTTAGATATATCTGTGCTATCAGACTGCACAAGTCTCTGGACGAGCACAAGAGATTTAATTGATGTTTTAATTATGATTATTTCAAATTCTGGACTGTGCGTTTTATCATTTTAGCGGGTATCTATCTATATAAATTTGGATTATTTCTTGAGGGGGCAGAGCTTTGTGTGCATAGTAACAAAAAAAAAAATCAAAGTTTCTTTTAAATCATTTTGCTCACCCTCTGGTGCCATTGCTTTTAAATTCAAATGAATATCAATAAAAATATTAAAGGTACAGTATGTAAGAATTAGACCATGTTGTCAAATCCAAATCCTGCAGTTCATATAAAAAAAAAAATGTCTGTTCTCTTCCCCTCCCCTCCCCTCCCTGATTTTCCTGTTGGGTTGCCAGTTCTGATATTGATTCTCGTTTTGTTTCTCTTGTATTTGTTCAATTTTTGGGAATGTCTGAAGGCCTGTTTGTTCAGCGTTGAGTTTTCCTAAATGTGTTTGAACGCTCCATCACGTGCAGCTCAGCTGATCAGTTGAAAGGATGTGGTGGTTTATTACTTTTTGCTGCTGGTCGTTGTTGAATTCCAGCTGCTTGTGTTGAAGACTTGGCAGCCTTGCAGACTCACATGTGATTCGTTATGGAACCAGGAAGTCTGGACGTGTAAATAATGATTACGGTCTGGGTTAGCTTTTTAAAATGACAGAAACTAGCGACCACCCAGCCGGCTGAGATCAACATCTGTTACAATGTGACTTTATTTTCAACATTGGTGGGACATTAGACTGTTGTGTGAGTATTTCACTGGAAAATTCTTACATACTGTACCTTTAACGGTGACTTCACGAACATCAAAAACAATATTTTTTATATATATTTACTTCTGTAATTCCTTCTTTATATCAAATGTTCATATATCTCTATTTTCCCTAGTTTTTATCAGTGCAACAAAAATCTGAATTACAACCACTAAACACTAGAGTATATATTATTGAACTGATATACATCTACTATCACCCTTATCATAACCACTCCTTTCCACTGCACACGTCAGCAGCACGTAGCGTTTTGTTCGCACAATCAGCCGTGCGTCCCTTCCCACCAGGAACGTTTTACACGTGCTAATCCCTCGCACAAGTGTTACATCCAGCTGGTCCCAGAAGATCACAAAATCTCATGAGAATTGCGAAAACGCGTGATATCGTCAGTACACACAACAACAAGCAGGGAGAAAGATGACAACATGTATCCAGAAGGTATGTGGTTTATTTTCACACCACTTACGGAATTCAAACCCGTCACAGGTACTGCACTTTCTCGTAGTCTCGCAAACGGAAATCAGCATGTGTTCTTTTATTTTGAAACTTCCGGGTACGAACGCCTGATTTCCTGTCTGGTCCAAACTAAACTTCTGAACTTGACGCGTTTTAGAAGCGTACCATGTAAAAAATAGAACTGCTATGTAATAGTTGCGACACTACGCTTCTGGGACGCGTCTCATGCGCGCTGCTTCGCGCAGTGGGAACGGTCTTGTTAAGTTTAATGGTGGCTATCAGCCGCGTATTACGTGTCACTGATGTTGCGCGTCCAGTGGAAAGGAGGGGTTATCATAATAAATAAGTAAACTTATTTAATAAGTTTAGCACTTATGGTTTTAAATAGAGGCAATAAAAATGTTTTTCTATTAAAACTGTGAAACCTCTCCCTCTCATTATGGCCCATGCAGAGTCACGGGGGGACAAATGCTATTGTGAACAGGGTTATTCTTCGGTACATAAAATGCACAACATTCTGTAGGGAAATTCAAACCTATAGTTCACCGACTGAAGAAGAAGCTTCTCTGTGTTTCCTTGTCATGCTCTGGTGCTTTTGAATCATATGTGTATACTTGTTTCAGTCACTTCACCTGTTCTTCACAAAGCCACAACATGACACCGCAGAGACCCGTCACTATCCATCATCCTCATCTGTCAAGATGCTACATGTTACCGGTGACAGGGCTCATCTATCACGGTTATGAAGCCCGTCTGTGTTGAGTGAATTTAAGTTCATCCCTCGGTTTTAAGGTCTGTAGTCCAGAGAAGACCTGAATAAGAATATATTCATCTAAATTGCTTCTCAGGGGCAAGTTTAATCACTGGTCTTTTACTCCTGGAAATTAATTTTCAAGCTCTAATACTTTTAATCTGACTGAACAATTTAGTGGAGTAACTGCCAAATGGAATGAGATTATTTTTTCTCACTTGATCAGAGAGTGACACTCAAAAAGTGAATTAAAAGATAAAAACAAAAAGGTAATAAATTCTATCTATAACTCAATTTCAAGAAAAAACAAACACAAAAAGACATTTTGTTTGATTATGTTTGCATTTTTTGTTTAAGTTGAAGTCATTCGGTTAAGTTTTACAAACGGTTGAGGAGATTTAGGGTGAAAAGAGCGTCTCAGGGAGGGTTTTACTGCTTTGTGAGAGATCGCCTGACCTAACAGTCCAATGAGATTTCATCATCTGAGCTGCTTCAAATCTGTGAAGGACTCGGAGAAGCTGCAGAAATATCTCCAAAAAAAGCCAACGTAAAAAAAAAAAAAAACTATTTTGAATGGGAGTGATCTTTCAAGGCCTCAAGCAGCTCTGCATTTAAAACGCATGATTCTTTGGTGGAAATATCTTCAAAGAAAAACCATCTCAGAACACAGATTCAAGTTATATCTATAAATAGAAGGGAATAATATAAGTCTTTCTGGTCCACAGCTTGGTTAAGGTCAGTGGAAACCTGTAGGTAGTTTGACGGATCAAATCTGGAATCCAGCCCAGTTTAAACCAGCGTCTGTAACATGGGGCTCCATTAGTGCACAAGGTCACATGCCCTTTTGAAAAAGAAGAGACTTAAATTCTGCATGAAACTGAAAATATATCACTTTTAAAATATTTGGTCTCCTGAGTTTCCAACTATTCTCAGAGAAGGTGATGCAACACGGTGGTAAATATACGCTGTTACAGCTTTCAGGCCACATCTACAACACTCGGGGAATTTTTTTAAATATATGTATTTTTCTTTCATTTTGAAAAAAATTTCTGTTCATTCTTTTCGAAGAAAAATGTTGAAAACACGTGCCTGCGTTCAGGTGAGGAGGCGGGACCTTAAAGGTGCGTTCACACCGGCCCAACCATCAACGTCAGAAGCGGCAAGTTTATATGTAAAGTCTATGGTGGACGGGCGTCAGACGGGCGTCAGACAGACGTCAACGGCTCTGCGTCGCTTTGTGAGCATTATGAGCGGCAACTTTTCAAGCTTTTCTAGCGTTTCAGGCGTTGACGCTTGAAAAGCTTGAGAAGCTCAAAGTTCAGCTAGCTGAACTTTTGACATTCATAACGCTCTTGAAGCGGCATGTCAACCAATCAGAGTGTCTCATCGTAGTGATGTAAGACGTCACAGCACGTAGCCGGAAAGAAGCGGGATCAGCCAAAATGGAAGATAAATGAACCTCATCCAAACGTAGCTCCTGGAGCAAATGGTTAAACTCACCAAACTCAGAACGCATCTGAAGAATGGGGTGTATCCACAAACGGCGCTGATGCACCCGATGTCGACGTTGTCTAGATCTATGAAGTAAATAAATCCAAGCCACTGTCTCAATATGATCCGCCATAGCTCCGAACATCCCAAAACAAAGGAAGCCCCGCCTTCGCGCTCTTTTTCGGTCAGGCTTAACGAGCTTTAACGCCTATGCGCTCTGACTGGCAGGCGTTATGAGCTTCAACTTCAAACGTCAAATTTGGAGCGTTATCAGCGTTGCTTGACGTTGACAAAGTGACCGGTGTGAATGCACCATCAGACCCATGTGACAGACGTAGACTCAAGTTCTAAGTATACAACATGGCAGCACTAGTAAACAGGATGTTGTGGCTTCATTTTTAGCAACAGATTCTGGAAAAATCTGTTTTTTTTTCTGTGTGTGGACGAGAGGTACAAACGCTGAAATAAAAAAAAATATATCCTGAGAGGTGCAGACAGGACATCAAAGCATTAGAGGGAAAAAGAAGAAAATTAATGATTTATTTTGTAAATTTTCACAAAGACCTGAAGCTTTCAATAAAGACACACTTAAGTTTTGTAGACCAGAGAGCGACAAAATTTAAATCAAATTATTTGCAGAAAACATTCAAAAAAATATATTCTAACTAGATGCAAAGCCAGTGTAGTGAATAAATAAATAAACAATAACATAAATAGACAAGCAGCACAACCAAACGAAACCTGTGACTCTCAAGCTCATTCCCTTTCGACTGACTCGTAGTTGAATACGTTTCTGTCCGCAAAGCCCAAGATCAAAACATCCTCCCATTACTATGTAAATTAGTGCCTATCACACTCTTACAGTGCAGTCAAGTGCACACACATGCAGACTGTCAAACCACAACTAGCAGCTTTTAGCTCTGAATGGCAGTAAGTATGTGTCTGAGGCTAATTGCGGCGCTGCTGTTATCAGTGTTTCTTTATGGCGCCGAATCCCAGCAGTCAAACTGCAATATCACCCAACAAAAAAGGAAGCCACACAGCCACTTCATTAGAAATTCCAAATGCTCCCTTGGATCTGCCCATCAAATTTGTCTGTCTCCATGGCGACGCGGGATGCGTACTGATAGTCAGCGGAGGGTCGAGGGCAAAAGAAGAGGTTGATTAAAGTGAGAGTGTGCTCTGACCTTCTCATGCTCTAATTCAGAGAAGAAGAAAAAATTTTTTTTTTTTTTTTGCAGCTCAGTTTGTAAAAAATATTTCTTAAAATAGATTTGCTGAACATTTCGTCTTCTGAGGAGACAAAACAATTGCTTTAATTTCTGTTTCTGAAAATTTCCCACAGGTTCTCAGTTACACTGAATCATCTGTGAGATTTGTCGTTCAGGCGTCTCTAAAAGCTTTCAGACGGTTCAGTCGGAGGTTTTCGGGGAAGGAGAACATTACAGAAACTGTCCTCTCTGTGTGTGTCTGTCATCCTGTTAATAAAGTTCTAAGGAGATAAATTGTTTTCACATTGTGGACACCTCAGTGTGTTTCAACCACAGGGAACCAGGTCCAAAATTAAATTCCGGGAAAATGATTTCATCCCGCTCCAACCCAACTGTCACCACCCCTCCCAAAAAACAGCTGAGTTTTTAACAGCTTTTCCATTGGATCTATTAATTATTAGTAGCAGTAGTAGTACTTGCTCCAATGTTGTTGCTTGTCTCTGACTCACTGACTTTATCTTCAAAAAGTAAATTAAGTTGACGCGTCAGACTCTCACCTTCCATCGATCTGTCTGTTACCACCACGACCTCTTGGACTGAGCAGACTGTTGCAGTTCCGTGTATTCCCAAGTAATAAAGTACCCGTAGCAGGTTTTAGGACTGGGATGTGACAATCACACAGAAAACTAACTGTCTGAAGAAACTTTCTGAGTTTCAAGGATTTAATATTCAGGGTATTTGGTGTAGAAGCTCTGTTATTGTTTGTGTAAGAAACGACCCACAATCTCATTATTTGACCTGATAGAAGATCCAAATTTATAAAGCAGTTCAGAGTTAATAAACCTGCCCTTCAGGCTTCAGTGACTATTGATTTCATTTGGTTTTTTAGTTAGATGTTTAGTTAGATTTCCTGCAGAAATGCAGTGAAAGCTGAGAGCTGAACAATGAGCTTAATGCAGCTGAATTAACCTGCTGAATGAGCTAAATGCAGATGAAAGAGCTTAAATTAGCTGAATTAATTAACTTAAATCTAAAGATGTTTAAGCAGAACTGAAGTTTGCAAGAAGCATAACTGACAATATTAGCTGAAGTATTAGTTTAAAAGCACAAATTTTCCTTAAAGAGGCCATTTCATACACATTTCAGGACTTTGTGGTTATTTCTTAAGTATTAACCTGTAATATGAAACATTTTATATCTAAAAAACGTCAGGAAACACTGATTAACAGACCTTTCAATCTGTCTGCGTCAAAATTCGGGTGGTTCCGACTCCTTCCGTCAGGCCTCGAGCAGCAGCTCGTTCATATTCATTGTTCGAATTTGCTGGACTCTGATTGGCTAACAAACTAGCCTATGAAAGCAAGGTATACTGTTTCCTGCCCCGCTGCGCATGGCAACATCAGACGTCGAGTCTTCCTGTTTGCTATGTCTTATGCTACAGCTTTTAGCCAGCAGCATGCTAGGCGTGGTTTCAACTGCAGGAGCTGCCGAATACTAACGAACAAAGGAGTTGTGATGAAACAGATACAGGCTGCTCGAACTCAGGAGAACTCAGGTGTTATCACCACCTGCGTAGTTTGAGAGATAAAAACTGAAAGAGAAGTTGTTGACCTGTTTTCACACCCACTATGAAGGTAAGAACACCTGTGGAGCTAAAATATTCAACAGAAACATCAGAAAAACCATTTTTAATGGAAGGACCTCTTTAATTTGTTTTTCAGTTTTTTTTTAACCTCACAGCTACTTCTCAGATACTTAAATTTCCACCCACGAGTATGAAGCTGGTCAGTGGGCTGGACGGGAGAGAATGTTTGCTCTGTGGGTGAACTACATACATTTGCTGCAGTAATAAAACTTTTTGTGTCGATACATCTGGCAGTAATGCATTCTCTTTTTATCAACACATGAACTTTTCAGGAAAAGAAAAGCTCTTAAATAGGAGAATATAATGATTTTATACTGTCACTGTAAATGTTGTTTGTTGGGATTTATAAGACTTTATTATTTTTCTTTCTTCTTACAGAGAGCGTAACTTTATCATAGAGTCTGTAGGCGAGTACGTACCGAGACCTTTCGGGGTAATCCCGCTGCACTCCAAAGGGTTCATGGCCCAGTAGTAGTACTTCAGAGTGTGCATCAGCTGCAGGACGGTGCCGACACGGCGAATGGTGTTGTATATTGTGGCGGTGCCGATGAACTCCGATGACAAGTATGTGTAGAGAGATAGCTGGACCTGGACAGACACAGTTCATTCATGTAGTGTGTAGATGCTTACATGGACAAATGCTAGCTGTCTGAGGTCAAACAAACAGATAAGATGGTCATAACATTATAAAACACACTTGTTTTGTTGTATTTCGGAGTCTTAAACCATTACAAATCCTCTTATAACTTCCTTTCAATCCATGACATTTGATGAGGGCGCCCTTTTATTGCTTCTTCCATCTTTCCCTTCTTCCTTCCTAATATTCCTCCTACTGATCCCCACCACCACTGCACATTGGCTGAATTGAGCCGGATCACAAAGCCCTGAGCTCATTACAGTGACCACCACACTAAGGAGCAGCCTTAACGAGATAGTTCCATTTAAGCTGGAAGAAATTAACAAAAGGCTGTGATCTGACTGGAACGCATCATCACAGCTCATCTCGACTCGAGAGCGCACTTGAAAGAGCGCCGTCATTTACATCCCATTAACACACGTGGGTTTTTATTTTTTGTTTTTTCTAAGCGTAATTTTGGCCTGTGGAACAAAAGTCTCATTCTCTTTGATCATTACAAATCAGTTTGGCTGTGTTGCTGCTGCAGCAGGTTGGAATAAAAACACCCCCCCCCCCTTCCAAATTTCTCTGTCTATGAAAGGAGCTCGTTTGCCAGAATTGTTCCTTCGATCTGGAGGTGAGACGGAGGGACGATATGAGTAACGCAATTCCTCAAGAATTTTATTAAGTCCTGAACATGATGGAGGTACTGTAATAATAACACCTTCAGATGTAGAAAATAAGAAATCACTGCAGGACACCGAGAGGAGCAGATGTACAATTAAAGGACTGTGTTTGTTGTTGGTTGATCCATTTATTATTCCTGCCTTGTTCTCATTAGAAATCAGCCCGACTGGAATCATTTTTAGCAGCAATTTAATGGGATTTTCAGCACAATCATTCAGCTGAAAGTAAAAAAAAAACAAAAAAAAACAACAGGCAATCACTTAGTCCAAATTACTTTCAACTACTTTATGTTTACAGCTCGTGTCAATCCAGCATGAACTTCCTGTCTTTTTTTACTTGTTTAAACCGTTTTTGCCTCTTTCTTCATGTTAGTAATTTATCTGAACTGGACAGATTTTAATGAAACTTTCAGGATGTAATTACTGGACATACATCTACAGCTGTTTCACGTGTGTAGTAAATGTCATTTAAGACATTAGCAGACATAAAAATGGCTATAAGTCTGTCAGTTTGATGAAATCGGAGCTACATGTGATATTTCATGTGGTATCAGATGAGAGTCATTTGTAAAACAAGGTGTAATAGATTGCAACAGATGTGCTAATATAGTGTGAGAATGTGCACAAAAGTATTTAAAAAGTAATTAACAATATAATTTCCTAACATAAGATGATCTTTAGTTTAAAAGTTTTAGTTTTCTAGGAATGCTTTGCCTTTAATTTTTGCAGGATTGCGTCATTGAGTCCGGAAGGGGGATGACAGGAAGTCGGGAACTTTAGAAAATTGTGGAGGTCCGAGCTGATGGGCCCGGCGGGAATGTCACGAAAACTCACATCTAGTTCAGAGTGAGAAGAGAAAAAAAAGCAGAGCTCCACATTGTTCTCTCTCTCTCTCCTCCTGGGCTGTTCTCAAATGTCACTGTGTCTCTTTGTTTCTTTGACTTGCATGTTCCATCGTTTACCAGGATGAGGAGCCGCCTTCCTCCCTGCATGTCCTCCAATCTCTCTTATTAAATCACCGTAAAGGGTAATGGCTGCTGAGATGTCGGTCTTCCCTTTTTGTTTATTTGTCTTCATGCTTTCATTCAGTCAAAACATGATGAAAATAAGGTAATTCAACTGCAGTTTATATTTCTCTCGTGTGGATCAGGGTAACAGAAAACTTACACACAAGGATGTCAGGATGAGATGAATGGAAATAAACAGACCTTGGCAGGAGTGTGTATCCAGATGGCAGCATTAAAGAGGACATGGTCACAGAGCTGTTTGAGAAGTGGCGCTCCATGAGGTAAACCATCCAGGTACTTTGCAAACGACAGGAACTGTTCGAGGACCGCTCTGGTGATGTGAACTCGTGACGACTGCAAAAAGAACAGCAAGAGTCGAGATTTTACCGATCGAAAACACAGTAAACTAAAAAAAAAAAACCACTTCAGTTGTCCACCATCATATGATAACTGCATGTCTGTAGTAAAATCTTCACCTCCGGCACATTCCTGACAGAGAAAATCTAAAAGTAATCAGCTGTTCCAAAGACCAGCAACACAATTGAAAGACCTTCAGGTTTGTTTAGTGATTCTGTTGTGAGTGAGATAATTCTTGTTTTTTACTCTAACATAAAAAAACAGCCTTTTTTCTTTTTCAAAAACGATCTTTAGCTGTCTTCCTGCTTGTCCAAAAATACAAAGTCTTAATACGCATATAGTTTATGGAGATTACAGTGAGTGTAAACCAGATCCATTCATTCCCTTTTGCTGTGTTTTTATTGTGTAAAGTTCAGTTTATTTTACTGTCGGGTTTCTATTTCCAAAATATTGTTTTCAAATGTTTGTTTCTCTGACCTTCCTCATCAGGAAACAAAAAAAGCACATTATTAAACTAAAATAAATCCTGTCAATGTGACAGAGTCATTCGATCTCCCCAGAAGGTAAAAGAAAAGGAAGAAGATCAAATGAAATACAGAAAAGCTAAAACAAAGGTTAACAAGACCTAAATACAGTGAACAAAAAAAAAAAAATCCAGATGACGCTCTTGCATATTTGACAGACACCTTGTCTAAAACGCTGCTCCCTCTACGTTGTCGTAGCAACCAGTACATGAAATCTGTCACTTCAATCTGCAGTAAACAGTGCATTGTTTTTTTCATCGTTTCAGATTTGTTTGCACAGTTTTATTTTTTATTTCTACAAATATATTTTTTTTTTTTTTTCTATTTTGAATCTCTGATCATATTTTTGTCGGTTGCTGCAGCTAAGAAAATTTCCCAGGCAGGTTTCGTAAAGCCCGTCCATCCAACCACCCGACCATGAAGAATTCCTGAAATAAACATGAGTTTATTTTTAACTAACACAGATAATAATAGTCAGTATTGAAGAATGTCGTTCGCTGAGAATTATAAAAAATAGAAGTTGTGAGAGCCTTGAAAAAATGTGGAGAAGGTTATAGTAAAAAAAACAAAAAAAACAAGGTCACTCTCCTTATGATGCAACAACAAACAGATTGACTGATGTTATAAATGCTTTATTTTGAAGGCCTTCGTACTGACCTTCTCCAGCAGGTATCCAATCACCAGAAAGCCTTTCCCTCCCAGCATCTGCTCCTGCATGGCCACCGAGCTTTTCAACAGTTCCACCAGGAAAGCCAGCAGCGTAGCACTGCAAAACAACAAAAACAAAACAAACTGTAGACACACTAACACTCAAACCGCAGATGCATTTTTATACCCTGCACCATGTTCCCCTCACAACTCCTCCCGTCCACGTTCCCCATCATTTATTTTGAATATACAGCCGTATGTTTGTCTTTATCTTCATCCTTCTGATGAGATGTAATATATAATCTGTCTGCAGTTGACATGATGTGGAGATGTTGCCTGATATGTAACTGCATTAAGCCTCATGTGATGTATTAGTATCAGGAGGATCTTGTAGCTGCAGGATGGCAGATCTTTTTTTTTATCACTGTTCATTGCAGGAAAACAACCTTTTCTTTTCCTTTGGTTTTATATTCACATTCCTTGCTTCAGAGTTTTGTAGCCTTCAGCACAACTATCTGATGTCAAGACAACTCTAACGTAAATCAGACTTTTTGTAATCTCACTCTCTGCCTTTTTTCTCTCCTTTCCAGGATCAGCTGGAGTTCCAAAATAAACTATACGTTATTGATGTTTAGGGCTCATTGTGCTTTATCAGTTCCTATTCACCCACCAGACTGTGGTGTCCACGCTGCTGTCATTCAGCTGTTTGTAGTCCAGCTGAGCAAACAGTGGGAACAAGACCTGGATACCTCCAATAGAGTGGATGGCACTATGGATGGAGTGGGTGACGATGGCCTTCACATCCTGTGGGTTAGAAACGTCTGTGTTAGTGGTGAGTAGCAGAATAAATAAAAAAAAAAAACCCACCAATATCAGTAACAGCCTCTAATACTTTTGAGGCTGTTACTTTGAGGCCTTTTGAGGATCAAACATGGAGCCCAGATCATGATGCTTCCACCAATGCAGACTCCACAATTCTGCATTTAATGCAGTTTGGATTTTTACCCGATTTTGAAAAAATTGAACCGAGAGCCAAAAAGTTGTTGCAGTCGTTTCTCAAAATTTTAAAATATGTGTTTGTATGATACAGGTTCTTAAACTGAGATATAAAAATGAAGCCTATTTGAGGGAAAGGGAGAAATCTGTTAGCTTAGCGTGTTAGCTTTCATCGCTGTTTTTTTTGGAGTTATTTTAATGTTAACAGCAGAAAGACTAGAAAGCACTTAGTCATGTATGATTCCAACATTTAAAGTGATTTCAACAGACAAAAAAAGTTAAACATATTTTCAAAAAATTGCTGATTTTCATCTTTTTGAATTTACAACTTCTTTCTGTCAGTGAACATGACGGATCTGGAAACATTAGCCTCTTTGAAAACTTTGAGCCAAAGCAGGCAGTGTTTACCATCTATCGAATTTTGTTACAGTTATCCATGCTAGCTATGCCAGTCCAAATATCCACTATTAAAGCACGGTCTAAAACTTGTCAGCAACAAATCATTTTGTGTTTGTTTTACTAAAAAACATTTTATTTCCCTGTGAAGCTGTGGGCAGCTAAATGGCTGCAATATTTAAAACTGATAAACATTTTCTATTTTGCAGATATTTTGACTTGATGTGGCAGCAGATGTTTTTCAGTCTTTGCAGAGTGGCAGAGAGCAGCTTCACAGCTGATAATGAGGTGAATATAAGTATGAGAGGATCACTTTGGTGCTTATTAAAAGATTAACTGTGACGTAAACATAAATACCAAAATAAATGGCACGATAAATTAGCTTTCAGTGCAACAACAAGATATATATATATTTGTTCAAGCGAAAGAGTTTTAGCAGGTATTTAAAATAAGATATTGGGATCAGATTAAAACCTCCAAAACTTAATCTGGGCATCTATAATAAAAAGTAAACATGATTGAAAATATGATGTTTTAATATTTCTACAATCCTTTCAGTGTTATGGATGTTCAGCAAAGTAAATCTACAAAAAATCTGCATGTTTAACTGAATCTGTAACTTTAAGACCTGCACCTAAAAATCCTACACTTTCATAAATATATAGGAAGATAAACATAAATGCGCTAAGATTTTACTATCTTTTACATAAAAAAACACATTATTTCACTGTATTTATAAAGTGTCATGTGACATTAAGAGTTTTTCTTTGTACAATAATTTTTAAACATAAGGCAAATAGAAACTGTCCCCAAAACTGCCCAATGCAGAACTCTGCAGTTTAAAGACACTTGGTCAAACTAACCAGAAAATTCAAAAGCTATAAGCTGCTTAGTGTTTACTGTAGGACACAGTATAAACATCCTGCATTTTCTATTTTTAAACTCCAGTGTATCATTTTATGAAAAACCACTCTTCAACACACTACAGATTTTTCACAAATGCATAAAGTGGGTGTGAGTCAGCCTGTAATCTAATTGACAAGTGCGTTTATTTGACTTCAGTCGTTTATTTTGGCGTTGCTGAGCAAATTAAGAGATGTAGGTGGTGGTTTAGAGGCTGAGGATGATGATTACAGCCGAGCTGACCTGTAACATGAGAGCGTGCGGCGAATGGACGAAGATGGAGGGGTTTTCCCTAGGCGACGACTCCAGACATAGCTGAGCGTCCGTCGCCTTGGCGTTGTAGGTGAAGGAGATGGAGCTGGCCAGCTTGCCATCGTACAGCACCTGCTTGTGGTGCTCCGCCAGGTGGATGTCGCTCTCGGACTTGAACTTGAAAGTGCTCTGCGGAGAGAAAAAAGGACGAAAAGTCAAAGGCCGTGTGTCAAAAAAACAAACCAACGTGCGATCAGAGAGATAAATGAGATGTCAAGGGACAAGAGAAGCGCAAATGTGTTCAACACCCAAAATGGAGTCTGTTTAATTGCAGCAGGAGTCGTGTGTAAACAACACAGCATTATCTTAATGAACACAGTGCTAACCCGAACGCTAATTCAATTAGCACAGATGAAGAGACAGAGAGGGGGAGCGGATGTGTGGGAAAGCAGCACTCAGGGAGCCAAATTCATCTCTTTTTAGTCTGTCAACAAAATAAACTGTGGACACATTTGTGTAATCCCGTCTCTGTAGATCACTTTTAGTCTTTCTTAATCTGAGATGTTAGGCCCTTCATCCAGCTGGAACCTAACATTTTTCATTATATACATCTATTTGGTTCTGTTCCTGACAAGACAGCAATCTCTCACACAGATTTTTGGTGTCATGAGCACGACCTGTCCCTCTGCTTCCTAAATGTTCATTTCATGTGTTTGCTCGAACATATCCTCGCCTACATGAGCCACTTATACTTCAGGTAAGTCGTGTAGACCTTACATTTTAACAATCTTACGACTTGCCCTTTTTTATGTAGAATTATTTTAAATTTTTTTACATATTTAACAATTTTTCGATGCTTGAACCTGTTTTTTACAAACAGATATTCATGACTGGTTTTAAATAAGAAACAGGTTGGAGCTACCTGTTAATGATTTACTGCAGTGATCACTGGGTTTCATTACTGAGCAAGTTAAGCAGTGAGAAGCCTCTCATAATTTTAAACAATTATAAAAAACATATTACTGTGACTCACCAAGAAAGCGTTACTCCCGTATTTTGCATTTGCACCTGCTTCCAATCATCAGACTACTTTTCCTGACAGGCCTGTTCTCATCTCATAAAGGCAGCGGTGCAGCACATTGCTGCTTTTCCCTAGTTTCTTCTCTCGAGACAAAGTTGCAAAAACCACCAGCTCACAGCAGATGGTAAATATTTTACACTGTGAGAATCAGACACCTTTTGCACTAGTAATAATTAACATAAACATGGGGATGTTCTTCCTTTAAATACAAACATAGTACTTCACTTAAATGTCAGTTAAATTACATTGTAGCTACAGCTGCCCTGGGGCCGTCTGTCGGAAGGGACATCGGTTTCTCTGACCACCATAAAACATTCATACATGGTCCAAGCAGATAATTGGTGAAGGAGACAAAGGCAGGATAATGAAGATGGAGCTGGATTCGAACTGACAACTCTACGATTATTGACCCTGCTCTACCTCTTGATATACTACCACCTCAGAGAAGAGGAGAGGTGAGCCATCAGAAATGTGGATGAAAAAAAAAAACATCTGGAATAATTGTGATTACAAATCCCTTCAACATTCAGTGAACAGTGGTCCTTTCATGCACAGGGGTCCCTACAATGATTCAAAAGTAATTTTTTGGTACTTTTTTTTTAATTTGCACACAGTACCACCTTGGACTCTAGTGTGTCACCCACTGGTTGGAGGTATATTTTTGTAATATTATAAGGATCACGTCATGATATAACAATCTATATGTGATCATCATGTTTCAAAGTCAAAATGTGTGGTGTCCAGTTGAGCAGACATATGAAAACTTTTTTGAAATTTAAACATTTCAAGAAGAATAAGTTGAAACAAGGCATCTGAAACAGATGCCCGGGCCACCTCATCTGGCCCCTCTCAACGTGGAGGAGCAGCGATTCTACTCCTCAGTTTACAAACCACCCCAGTGAAGGTCCAGATTCTAAGAAGCCAACAGAACAACATCATCCACAAACACCAGAGAAGATAAAAAGTACTTAAAAATATTGACAGGGGACATTATAATTAATGCATGAAACTGTTAATTAAAAAACTAATAATTACATCACATCAGTCACTGCTGTATTGTACAAGAGGGACAAATAGAACATCCATTTGCCCAACTCAATAAAAACCCCCATACTGTGACCATATGACCAAACCAAAATGATTTAAATTGTTCAAAAATAATAAATTCTTATTTTTAATTTAATTTAATTTAATGTAGTAAAAAACATTTTATTAGTTTATCATTTGATTAGTTTGTTTCTCCCATCATCTAGCGGCATAGTCTAGCGGAAAGGGCGAACACCCTTCATTCGAAAGATGGCGGGTTAGATCCCTGGTGCCAGCAAGCTACGTTGAAGTATCCTTGGGTAAGATACTGAATCCGCCGCCGCCTCGGGGCGGCTGTAGTCTGTCGGGAAGGAGGCCACCCTCCAACCGGGAAACTGGAGCTTGATCCCGTGTCCCGGCAAGAGTCTACGTGTCAAAGTATCCTTGGACAAGATACTGAACCCCGAAACTGCCCCCCGGGCGCTGTTCAATGGGGCTGCCCTCCGCTCCTCACCGTGGGTCAAATGCAGAAACAAATTTCCCCACGAGGGATTAATATAGGAAATAAAATACATAAATAAATAAAATCAGGTTTTAGCCAAAAGAAAGTGCCACTGCGAACATGTCTAACAAAATATTAACAAGTGCTACTGTTGCTAGTTCAGGCAGGCTAGATTTATTCTCTTTGTGCATTTATGTCTAAATCTGTTTGCACATGTCTCTGAGTTCAAGTATCCTGAGGTAGTTCTGGTGCTGCTACATGTATGAAGCCCTCTAGATAAAAGGCCTGCGAGCTGTTCTGGTTCCCTCTGCAGCAGCAGCAGAAGCTCCAGGCGGACGCCGCCCTCCGCTTCCAGCAGCTCAGTCCCCAGCTGCCTCGCTCAGCCTGACTGCACAGGAAAGCTCGGGGCCTGCTCACAGACCTGCAGGCTGATCTCGCTCTAAACCTTTTCATGTGAGGCTGAGCCAAAGATATCTACCCCCAGAAGTTTAAACATTCAGCACCAAATATAACATCCTTATTGTAATCCAAGAGACGTGGGAATCTGCATCTGAAGCTGCTTTACAAACACACACTTTACTGCAAAGCAATTACATATGCCTTGGTTAATATTTACTTACTTTAGCAGATGATACTTCAGTGAATTACAAGACCTGTTGTTAAAAGGTTTTCTATTAAAAGCAGGGTTTAAAAGCTTATCCATTCAAAACTGCAGCAGTGTGGAGGAGTAATCAATCACAAAAACAAATAAATTGCTCATCAGTTTCGTCTGAAGGTTAGTGGGTCCTCCAGACACCAAGAAAAAAAACACTGAGTAGCCTGAATGCAAAATTAATACACTTATTAAGATGCATATTTCTATATTTTTTGCAGAGTAAGCTCATTTACCGTGCCACACTTATTAAAAATGTGCAGTTGTGTGTCTCTGGGAAGTGTTTCTGTTAGCGTTCTAGAGAATTCTAGAGACAGATAGGTGAAAGTGTAAAAGACTAAAGAGTTACAGAACGTTCAGAGGTTTGTGACAGACGAGTGGAGAAGCAGGAACGAGAGCAGAACAATGTCGATTTCTTTAATTATATGTTAAATTTGTGTCTTACGAGCTCACATGAGAAGAAAAGTAACAACTGCTTTTCTTACACCTGACAGCTGCAGATAATACAAAAAAAAATTGACTAAAAAAGACTATTCTCCTTGAAGACTAAAAAATTAGTCTTCAAGGAGAATAGCGTTCGCACACACACACGCGTCTGTCCACTCAGTTCACTCTGCTTCTCCCTGCATCTTCTCTGTCTTTGCAAAATGAAAGCGATAAGTCTAAACTTCCTTTCTCCAGTTCCTGGCAAACATTTACAGCTTTTTATTTTTTTGTAAATTATCTTGATCCTTTACTAATGTTTTGATAAAAACATGCTCGACTGAAAATTTGGAAATTTTCAACATGCTGATTTTGTTTTGACACTCGAGTCAGAAAAGAATTGAGCTATAAAAATAAATCAAAGACTAAAAACACATGAATAAAAAAAAAAATGAACCTTTTACTTTTTGGCAGGATTTTTTTCTCAAATTTAAAACTAAATCAGATGAATCTACTGTGATTAATTGATTAATTCTCAATATTTAAGAAATTTAGACAAAATGTTCTTTCATTTGAATTTAACAGAGAGGCAGAGCCCACTTGTTTTGCAAATTTCTGCTTCAGGAGATTGTCAAGAAGAACCTCTGTCCTCTTAAAAAGAGCTCTGCGTGGGAGCCTAATGATTCTGTCCTCCTGTTTTTTCTTCTCTTTCAGAAGGTCTTGCTTGTCCTTTTTCAGCACTATAAAAAATGATGGACTCAGTTTGGGAAACACTCCAAATTGACACTGTAAAGATATTTATCAAGGTTTTCAGGAATCTTGTCGCATGGTTTTATGGCTAACGAGCAGGTTTGGAAAGTAAACACTTTTAAAATGTTATAACAAAGTATTCTTAACTGTAATCTTGATAGAGATGCTGAAGTAAATATGGAATTAAATAACTGTTGCTCTGTTCACAATTACAAATAATTACAAATTACTTTATTTCAACAGAAAAGGTGAAGCTATCTGTTATTTTTCTCGAGCTCAACATTTTCCCAAAAAGACTGTGTCCTGCAACAACATGCTGCTCTTAAAAATCTGTTTAAATGTTGGTGGAAGCCCTTCTCTCCAATAAATGCTAGTGCTTTTAATTTTGATGGTATAAATAAAAAAGGATGGACATGCAAAGCAGTGTAAACAGAAACTCCACCATGTTGGCCCTGCAGTTTGTTCCCTCCAAACCAGGATTTCTAGAGCTCAAAAAAATGACCTGAAAAGTGGCTTTAAAGACAGAACACTTAAAAATCTAAAAACATGTTGCTGCTTTTATCACCCTCGACCGATTCAGTATGCGGCGGTCAGAAGCTGAAGAGCAAGAGGAAAAGAATGAGATGAACCTTACGATGGCCCTGAAACACAACACCTGATTTCCTTTCTGACTACAAGCACAGATCAGACCTTCAGCCTGGAGCCTGCTGTCTCCTGCACAAAGCTGAAAAGTCAATATGCCGGTAGGCAGGAAAAAAAAAAACAACTTTTAGAAGTAGCAGGTTGATTTTGTTACGTTACTGGGATGTTTTTAAGTGACATGTTGGCTTGTTAATGATGCTGTCATGTTTTAAACCATTTATTCGAAAGGTTATTTGTTGTTTAAATCTCTTTGTTCCTTCAATAGCAATGATAAATAATATCTGTCTGTTGCATCATTAGAGTGGAGTTAAAAAAGACATAAGAATTTCTAGAAATAATCTACATTACATGAAGGAACATGATCTTTTCTAGGCTGATGGTGATTCTGTAAACCTGGTGTAATTCTAGGAATGTTTATTTAAAAGATTAAAACTCCCCACCCTTATTATGTTCTCCTTTTTTAAACTGACATGTCGGAAGGGTTTTTAAATCATTTACAGACAGTTTACAGTTACCAAGGTTAACATTTATTCAAACCTCAGAGGTGTTTGAATGATCTGAGAGTTTAGAATAAAAAAAAAAAGACTAACACACACAAGATGCATGAATACAGTGCAGGTTCAGGTAACCAGCACGGTTCATTAGTTACGTCATGGCCAGACTGCTGGTAGAGCTCTGCAGAGAGGACATCTGGACATCTAATAAAGAGCACAAGCAGCAAAGCTTTCAACAACACATGACTGACGCGACACAAGCAGAACACACACATAAAACAACGCTAAAGCCCACTCAAAAACACACGACGTTATGCTCCATTTAATCTGTCATCAGTGGATCATGGAGGTGCTAAACTCCACATGCAGACACTCGACGCGCACAGTGTGTCGACCATCACGGGCCTCTTGAACATGAAGACCACGAGCGTCCTCACGGTGCTGAAGGCTTGTTCAGCAGAGCAGGCAGAATGTCTGTCTGCTTTCTGCAGCTCATTATTGAACAGTAACACTGGCAACAGCTGAGAGGGAGGCTACATACAGAACACCTGTGCACACACACACACACTCTGTGTATTTTGAAGTGCACACAAATGTAGATAAATCAAAGAGCAGGTGGTCATAGTCACACATTATCTGTGTGAAGTTAGGCTGAACAATGAATCTCAAACTCATCATCACGGTATCAGTTTGGATCACAAGTCATAAGGTTCAATATTTAAAATACCACAAATTCAAGTTCTACATCCCATAATATATTTGTCCAATCTGATTTATTCTGGTTGTCCTAAAAATCCAGACAGAACCACACAGAGAGAGATGTGAGCGTCGACGAGAGAGGAAAATGTGGATTTATCACACCTGACGTCGTCCCTGGAATACTCAGCGATATCGCCATGGCTTGTTCTTCTAATATCATGCAGCTCTAGCGTGAAGCCAAGAGAACAAGTAGTGACTTACAGAATTCTCACATCAAGACAGAAAGCTGTGTGTCACTGGCATTGAACAGGACAGAAAATAAAAATCCTACACACTGATCGTAACGGTACCAGCACTGAGGCCTGCGGCTTTGAAACAACCGAGCCGTTTAATGGTCTCTTCTGGGCATGTGAGAAGCCCGTTCTGCTCCATGCAGAGATGCAATCATCTCTCTGATCAGCCTCGGGAAACTGTGAGCTGTGACAGTCAGAAATCAGAATTCACTGCAGCAAACACATCAGCGGACGAGCCCGAGTTATTAGGAAGGATGCGTCTTTAGTCGAGTATCTCACTTACATAATGTTACATAGGACACAGGCACTGATCTCCATTCCATGCATTATATTAGTATTATCAGCATCACATCTGTATCTTTCTCTATCTGTGTCACCTTGCTCGGTGTCAGAAAGAAAAACATATACACTCTTTTTATGGTGCTACAGTAACACCAGATGCTGGTTGAGCATCAGCAGCTTCAGACTTGTGGCACTGAAATCCTGACAGCTTCATAAACAAGCTGTAAGAAGGTTGAGGCCAGTCTGCCAAAACATGAAGCAGACAGCTGGCGGTAAAGTCCAGAAATTCATCTTTTCACTGTCAGCCAGGTCAAAAGGCAGAGGCGCTGGTTTCTAGGGCTTATGATGCTCCGCATCCAATGCTGTGAAACCCCATAGCACAGAAAAGCAACGGCTTTGTGCATAAACTTTATATTTAAGAGAACGAAATCAATAATCTTCGAGTTGATACTAATAGTTTTACATTTTGCTGTTTTGTAGACTGCAAATGTCTGCGTTTGTAGACATTGGTGGAAGGAGGCTTAGTTTCCTACATCTGCTTTAGGAAGCCTGTACGGTCTTCGTTTAATTCTCAAGAGTAATATGAAGCATTGCCATAGAGTTCTTATGTTCTTTGTAAGAATGCCTTAGAACCTTCCTAAGGTCTACTTATCATCTTATGAAAATTGTTGTTGCAAGGTATACTATACTATAAAAGTTCATTAAATTCCCTCTTCATACTCCAAAAACGTGCAGTAAGAATTATTCATAAGGCAGGATTTTATGATCACACAAATAACTTATTTCTGCATTCTAAACTCTTAAAATTCTTTGAATTGGTGGACTTTTACTCTGCACAATTATTATACAAAGCCAGTAAAGGTACACTTCCTACAAATATTCAAAAGCTCTTTTCACAAAGAGAAGGAAGCCACAATTTGAGGGGGGTGGGCAACTTAAAGTTCAGGCCGTACGAACTACAAGAAAACGTCTGTGCGTATCCATATGCGGAGTCAAACTTTGGAATCGACTGGAGCCACAGCTCAAGAAATGTCCAAATATTTATACATTTAAAGTCAAAAACAAGGAAATGGTTTTGTTACAATATAACAGTGAGAAAGCTGGTGTTGATTGCTATTGATTGTTATGGATTTAACATATTGTGTACAATGTCTCCAGGATTAATATTGATGTTGTGTAACTATTATTGTCATTGTTATAATATATCAGATTGTGTATAGGAGTGTGAGTTGAATTTATTATTGTGTTGATACGGTGTTGATTGAAGTAATATTGAGATAACTATGGTGAATATAATATGGGGGTGGGATTAAATAAGTTATTCTTCCTCCCACTCCTTTTCGAGTTCTACCTGTGTGCATGATTGTTTTGTTTCTTTTATTTTAGTTCAGTTTTGTTTTGTCTGTATGATGTACATGGTTGCTATGTATAATATATACTGTATGTGTATATGCATATAATTTTTATTTTATTTTATTTTTTTATGTCTCGAAATAAATGTTACAAATTAAACTAAACTAAACTAAATTAAACTAAACTAAACTAAACTAAACCAAACTAAACCAAACTAAACCAAACTAAACCAAACTAAACCAAACTAAACCAAACTAAACCAAACTAAATTAAACTAAACTAAACTAAACTAAGTTGGCAAAACAGCCCCCCAAGTGTAAATCATGACAATCTCAAGTTGTTGGTAGGAAGATCCTACAGCTTTCGGCACATTTTGTTAGAGTGTTTAAGAGGTGGTCATCAAATAGCCCCAAAATCCGGTCTTGATCATCACATCTGCTCAAAAATGTTTGAAATTTTCAAGATGGCAATAATACTAAGAAGAATACAGCTGCGCCTTCTACAGCAGAAGCTGCAGGACAAAGAAGAAGAAGATCTAGTGGTTGTAGCTGCTGCTTTTATTTGGCAGTTGCAGCAGGACCTGGAGGGGAGACGGCAACGTTGGTGGGTGTGGGCATGAATACAGCGACGGCACCTCTACGGCCATATGCTGTTCCATGAACTGGACCATTAGTCTGAAAGGGACTACATGTGACTTCATGAAACACTAAGAATATGGGACTAAGGGCCGTGCAATGTTCTGAGGTTGTTCTTAGGTTGTTCTTAAGACATTCACCCAGCCGCCCTACGAAGAGGGTTTCCATGGCAAATTTATACAAAATCTTGGAACAGACCATCAACTTGGCCACAAACTTATAAATAGAAACAAACATTGCGTTCTTATACGGCAGATTTAGGGAGGATTTAGGAAATGGTCCAAAAATTGTTCGTAGGGTGTTCGCTGCCGTTCATACAGCTCGTCATAACAAACCTTATCTAAACTGGATCATAAGAATTGGAAAACCAATATCTGCTACCTCAACATGTTCTTCTGCTGCAAAATCTGTTTCTCACGATTAACATTGTAAAGTTTTACATTTTTATTACTTGTATGTTTTCCTAACTGAATCTGTATTACTAACCGGTTTGTGTGTATTTGCTAAAAGACGTAAGCAATAAGGTAAACAAATCATCAGTAGCAAAAGAAATAAAAAAAAAAACAAGTAAACAGTTTGAACCACTACATTAAATTCATCAATATTATGTATTGCAGCTCAAATACTGAGGGAAAAAATCCAGACATCAGCTAAACTAATAAACAGAGTGCTACAACAGGAAGAGTCTAAATGAGAGTCATGGACAGTTGGTTAAACAGTCAGCCAACAGTGACGAGGCTGTGGTAATAGTTAAAAAGTTATGGCTGCTTTAGGACAGCGTGATGTGGTGGTTTGTGTCACCTCACAGGACAAAGGTTCCTGGGTCAAATCTCAGCTGGAACATTAAAGTCCGGATACTCCAGTTCCTTCCTAAAACATGCTTTTTAGGTAAACACGTGATCTATTGACCTTAGTTGTGAGAGTGTTGATGAATGACTGATTATCTTTGTGTTGGTTCAAAAGGACTCTATACCTGTTCAGAGAATAGCCCCACCCCTTTCCCCCGCCTCTCAACCAGGTGTGACAGCACCCTCCCTCTCTCGCTCTAACAATACAACATTTCTTTATAAAGTTAAACTAATACCACTGAAAATATTTAACTATTAAAAAACTGGATATTAAAGATGCCCAAAAAGTCTATGTGGTTCATTTAAATAAATCCAGCAGATTTACGCAAAGCCTAAAACATGTTGCTGCTTCATGTGGACGAAGAATTCATGTGAAATACAGTAAGTTCACTGGAAATGAAACAATATAAAAAATATATGAACAACTACATTTCAGATTATGTTTGATTGTGTAGCTATATCATCTTTACTTTGTTACACTAAGCTCTATGTGCTGATTCAGATTTTCATTGAGTGTTTAAGTTATTTATTACTTCACTTACTTTCTCGTAGTTGTACTTAATATTAACAGTCCTATGTTTCATATAATTTAATTTTACTTCCATAATCGACAAGCGCTAATAGCAGCAGCAGCTAGCTGGAGCACTTTCGGTGCAGCATGCGACTCTTCGTGATGGAATTTTATTATTTCTTTACTGAAGAAAAATGTATGTAAATTTTATTTTAATTTATGTTTTTAAAAGAGCATTAAAGTGAAAACTATGACATATTGGGGATTGGAGTTGATTTAACACCATAGAAATCCACTCTGGTCTTAGCCACACAGAGACTAGACGTTAGCTCGTCATTCCAGTCAGAATTCCACTGAATTTCTCTAAAATGAGGCTGTTAGAAATTTAAAGGTGGGATATGGCACATGGACACCAAAACAACAGCCTAAAGCCTTCAGCCATCTGAGTGCCAGGCTCGTTAACAAGCCTCCAAGCAGCAAACAAAAATAAATAAATCTTCCGTGGTGTGTCCTCAAGCCGAAAGCGGCTTCAGCAACCGGCTGCAGCTACGTGTTAGCTAGCTGCTAATAAAGACGTTTCCACACAGAACTTGCTCGTCACATGGGAAACCCCAGGGGGAAACCCCCTATGGCAAGTAATCACCACATGTTTCCAGCTGCTTGACCTGTAGACTCCACAGTACCAGCGTCACTGTGTTGGACTATTTACGGTATTAGGCAACCCAAAATGGTGCCCGCTGCTCTGCCAGCTATTGGCTGGTGGATGTAAACAAAATCCAAACGTCGTGCCCATCAAAATTAATATTTTATAATATTTTACTTCGAATATAATTTTAAAGGAAATGCTGTATTTTCATTCTACAACCCTCTAAACACCCCGTGGAGGTGTTATTATTAATCAATATAATAATAAACCTTTAGAAAGCTTTCACAAAATGTCTAAACAACCAATTTATGAATCTACCACCCAGATTATTCTGGCATTTTTCCAGAATACTCACAAGTAACAGCTGGAAAAAAAACACCCTTGTGTACCAGAAACATTTGTCACAAAAAAAAGTTGCATGAAACTGATTCAAGCTTACAGCCAATGTGAGTGTAACATCATTCCTCAGTGTACCTTGTATCCTGGGCCAAGCTGATGAATGGCAAAGATCTGAGCCGGGTTGAGAGCTTCGCTGAAAACATAAATAGCACCCAGCTGACCGCAAAACACTCTGTTTGCATCTGCCGTCTCGGATGAACCCAGGAAGCACTTGTCATAGCTCTGGGGGGAAAAAATAGAAAACAAGATGGAGTTCACCAACAAATCCAAGATATTTCAATATTTTAGACAACATTAGGACAAATCACCATCTTTAAATCCCAAATTTAAATTTTGATGATGTTCACATTTGCAAGAATTGTGAGGATTCTGCAGTGGATGGCAGAAAACATCAACTTTAAATAGTAAGTGGGTTTGAATCATGTTCCAATTTTGCTATCACAACATCTTATTTTAGGTTTTTCTGTCTACTCGCCTTTCTGCAGCTACATTCCTTTAATACCCTTTATCACAATGAGATCTGTCCTCCGCTACTCTTTCAAAATTGATGACACACGCTTTATCTCAAGCCTTCACCAGAAAACAAACTGCGATAGCATCAATGTGTTTTGAGACCTGTTCCTTCACCTCTTGTGGGTTTTTTTGATGAGCTGCACAAAAAATTAAATACTTAACCTACAGATAGACAACAGCAACAACCATCAGTAAAAGCTGCAAAATCAAGAGCCTAATGGGAAAGAAGTGCAACAAAAGGCCACAGAGAGTTCACTCTGCCTGTCCCTGCGCTAAATGGGAAAGTTAAAAGTTGGAGTTTGGACGAGTTGTGCTGGAAAAGAGCCCAAGGGCGACTCTGTCGCAGCTGGCAAATGCAGAGGGCAAACTTCAAATGTTTGCCAAGATCACAACAGGAAGGGAGGTGTGAAGTGGAGCCAAACCAATACTAGATTTCTGAGAATTCTTATTCAAAAGTTCAAGATGATTTATAGAGAAATGCTTGTTTATCAACCATTAAACACATTATCAGAAGAAACATGTTTTCCTTTTGTTTCTAAGACTGATTAACAAACTCAGTGTCAGTTATGCAGAAAACACTAATGTTCTTACATCATTGGTGTTGACATGCCAGGCCATGTCACCGTAGGAGACCAGCTGACCGTTGACGTAGCAGCGGATCTCAGAGTTCCGCCAGCGGTTGTAGATGTGGACGATGCTGATCATGTACCACTGGAAAATATAAGCGTTTATGACACTTTCAGAAATATGAAAATTAATTTGTGCTAAACAAATTAATACTGCACCGCTGCTGTCAGCAACTAACCGTAAACGCAGAATTGCAGAAAAATACTTTTTTTGTTTAGTTTAGTACTTACAACCAATTGTCACATGAAAACTGCAGATACATTTTCTGGTGAACATTGTGTGGGTTTTTTTAATTTGTTTCAATTCATCCTCATTTTTTTGCAGTTTTGTCACATTAGAATGTCAAATTCTCTTTTCTTTTTGTGGTCTCTGACCAGTCACAGTTTGATTTCAGAAATCGCAAAGCTTCCCAAAACTGTTTCAAATTTTCTCACTTTACAACTCAAGGGAACCGAACAGAGAAGGACCCAGATGCCCTGGACTCCCTGGAGCTATTTTGAAAGGAAATTTGTGCTGTACAGTTCATTTCCAAAATTCAAGTGACACGAGAATGAGACCCTGAGGCACACACAAGGAAACTGAGAACCATCGCGAAAGTTGTTCACAATTTGTCGCCGACAGTCTCAGCTTAGTGGGAAACTACTCTTAGACCTACATTGTTCTTAAGATTTAAGATGAACTTTTACTATATTGTGATGTAATTTTTTAGTAAATAGTTTTATTCTTTTATTTGCATTTTTACAGAATTCTGTAAAAAACCTTGTTTAGGATGATTGTACAGTGAAACCTCGCTATTGACAAGACTAGACGTTTTGTTCGTTCTGGTGGGGTGTCCGCCCCAGAGGGGTAGGGTGTTCGGGTGTCCTGTCATCTAGGAATTTCTGTAAACCACTGTCACGGACATTTCCTCAATACATCAGCTTATTTTATGAACTAGCGCATGGTCAAATCCCCTTCTGAATGTCTCAATTTTGAATATAATTTAATGGATACATGTCAGTTTTCAGGGTTTTTTCTGTTTATTATGAAAATACTCATGACCAACATTTACATTGTTTAAGCAAGAAACTGGCATCATGCTGAAACTGTTGAAAGTCGTATGACAATTTTTGCCAAACGGTCCTAAATGTCACATCAAAGTGAGGGAAGCAGTAATATTTGTCCCTGAGTCCGCCAGGTAGCGCAGCAGGTCATTGGCACATACCATGGCTGGTGGTGGCAGCTCAGGGTCCTCCTGGTCTGTGTCCTCTGCATCCGATGTGCAGCTGGCTTCTGTGCCACTGTCCGTTAGTCGAATAAATTTTCACTGATTCTACTTTTTGGATGGACGAAAAGTGCCCGTTGTCCTGAACAGCAAGGTGTCCGCTCCAGAGGGGTTAGATAAGTAATAAAAACTCATGGTCGGCCCAAAAGCAGAGTTTCACTGTATTTATTTTGATACTGACTTTTGGTGTCCAAATGCATCATAATCAACAATAAAAATCATAGCGTTTGAAGCCTGTGGTGAGAAAAACGTGTTTACACCTTAGCAGCAGGTAATAACAACCACAAAACAGTCTAGACTTTTGACACCAGCCTCCTGCTGTGCAATGCTTCCTTTCAAATACTAGTTGCGCTTCAAGATGCTGTTTACTCTAATAGTTACATAATACTCGCTCTAATTTGAGGAAAACAATGAAGCCCTCTTAGAGGGTGTAACCTCACACAGTTTACCACAATGTGTTGGATTCATTCAGTCTCTGGAGGAACAACAAAGACTGTCTACAGAGAGAGAAATTTGGCTTTGAATTCGGCTACTTTATACATCCCTATGGAACAGATATGCATGTAAGCTTTCACTCACACACATTAACCTGTGCACACATTAGGCTAATGCCTGTGAGACATGGTGACTTCTAAATTGATCACACAGAACCACTGGGAACTTTGTTAGCTCGTGCAGGGATTCTACTGGGTCAGCAAATCCTGCAGAAGGCCATCTCATCAACCAAACGTATGTTTGTTTACGGGCGACTGCAAGGGTGTGTGGGTGTTTGTGTTTGTGTGCCGGACAGCAACGAATTGCTGACGGAGCGGTGGAGGGGCAGCGCGCGGGCCTTAATTGACAGACCTTATCTGGACTCATCAACATTCCCGGTGTGTGCAGGGGAAGATAAAAGAGGAAGGCAGCAGCATGCTCCTGATGCTGTCTTCCTCTAACAAGTGGCACACAGTTCCCAAACTGTGCATGTTTTCTTACCTTGCGAGGTTGGAAATCATACTTCACACAGTGCTGAAAGCCTTTTCCTTTGGACTTGAGCGATGTCACGATGAGACAGTTCCCCACAAAGTGAGCCGAGTAACCGATTCCTTTACTCGTGCGAAAACTGAGGAAGGTTAAAAACAAGGGGATTTATGCTACTTCTAAATAAAAACAAACAAAGAAATGTAGCAAACCCTTGATTTTTGCGTGACTCCAGCAAAATGAGCATAAACCATTTGTAAAAATGAAATTATACTAATCTAGCATTCTAATGTACAAGCACAGAACCTTTTACACCCATATAATGGAGTTTTTAAGCCCATACCTGTGACAAAACACGTTTGTGAAGTACTTTCTTCACAGCAGCTTCAGGGTTTTTATGGAACATTACTAATCCCCTTCCTTCCATTTTCCCCCCTCTTTTAATGTCTCTTCCCACACTCCTAACGTAAAACACAGTTTCACAGCTAAGACACATTTTGCTCCTGAAATAGGCCCAGAAGGATCACAGCAAAGCCCGAGAGCAGATATAAAATCCCTCTCAAGTGAATCCCTGGTTTTACATTAGCAGGGCGTTAAAGAGCGTTATCATGGCCGTCATGCAGCTGCAGAGGCCACTGTCAAACATGCTGCTTGAGTAGCGGCTGCATCTGGGGGAGGATGATAAGACCCGGGCCAGAAGAGAGGAGGACGTCCTCCCTTTCTCTCCCTCGCACTGTACTTACCATGACAACCTGACAAACGGTTACTAAGGAAACAGGATTACATCCTAACACTTTACATGATTAGAGCTCATCTCTGTGATAGCATCTGAAGCAAATGTTCCTGCGTGTTATACTTCCTTCAGGAGACCAGCTTCTTCCTTTATTCTGTTGGTAATGAATCTTTGACTCCGTTAGGAGGAAGGAAGGAAGGATGCTGCTAGTTAGCATCACAGAGAAAAGAGGTGGATGGAAGAAGCCCGGTACAGGAGTTCAATTAAAGAGAAGGTCAAAGCTAATGAAGCTTCACACCAGCTAACGGCATGCGCTTACAGCACTAACAGTGAGGCCAGAGATGCACAGCAAGAGGCATTCACCAAACAGAGCACAGTTTTCATGCCATGACATTTAAAGTTTTGTTCTGATTCAATAATACATTTATCTTATCACTCAAGTCTTAGCCAAAATGCTACTGGCACTTTGGGAGCAACAATAATCTATTTTTGCACAAAAAACCCTTTTAAATAGATCATTTGTTATTACTTCCACTGATATGCATCCAATAAGGCAATAATCTCTGTTTCGTTGGCCGACAAACATTTTTGACAAATTTACAAAATTTAATTTCAAATTTCGCCACATTCTCTGTTCTTAAAAAACAGGAAATAATCTAATAGCTAAATCTAAAAGCTTTGCTAGCGCTGCTGCATTCAATGTTCTGTATGCTTGTACAGCCTAACGATGCATTCACACCAAATGAGTTTGGTGTGAATGTGAGTAATTCCACAGTCCTCAAGTATTTGAAGTGTACGGATTCCCCTTTTTTGAATGGTGTGGTGTGGTAAAAAAAACCATCTGAAAATTGTAATGACAACAAAAAAAAAATCTATTTTAAAGCTTTTCAATGAGTTATGGGTTTTCTTATTTTGTGCTTGTGCAATTTTAATTATTAAAACAATCTGAAGAGACTGTACCACGTTAGCGACTGTGTCTGATGAGGACAACTAGGTCGATAGTGAACTTCTCCGGTTGTGCTTGAGCTACAACGTTCATGTAGTGGACAACAAGTCTGGAGAAATCCTACAGAAATACTGTCGGTTTTATCCAAATGATTCAGCAAAAAGCTCATTTTTCCTAGAAGGACTAGACTGTCTACATAATTTCTTGTTTATCTGTAATGTTCTGTACTGATGTGAAACACTGAAAATGTTAAACCTAACAGTCTGCAGATAATTAGGTACTTCATATAATAATATAAAAGGTACGTTCTAATTTATGTAACATCTCTGTTCACCTCAGTTAGCTTCTTTTACAGAAGAGATGGGCTTTGCAGGGTTGCTTCATTCAGCCATGAGCATTTTTTTATTACTTGTTTAAACAGAAAGATCAGAGGCAAGCTTATTCTAAAACACTCGAAGCTGTTCTGAGATCAGGAGTCACTTTTTTCCCTAAAACTTGCAAGAACTCTATCATATATACTCATGAAAGACTAACATTAAGTGAATGAAAAGAATGATGTTCTTTATTTTTCTATTCAATTATATTTTTCTGGAAATATAAAAGTTAGGTCAAAGGACAAGCGATTTGATAGATTTTTTTTTATAAATGGGATGTTTGTTACTAGCATCATTTTACTTGCATTATGTTGACGTTCGAGTGAAGAGTGATTTACTCACCAGTACAGATACGGTTTGTCTTTATCCACGTTGATGTTGTTGAGTGGATCCTGCCTGAACCAGGTGTTGATAGTGAATCCATTCTGGTACGGCCATTTGGCAATTGGGGGCAACGCTATGGCCTGGTGGAAGAAACGTTCAACAGATTAACGTTCATTGATATGCAAAAGAATTAATATGACAGTGTCTCATTGCAGCTTGTGTGACCTTTGTAAATTTTTGAAAATTAATTGAAACAAACACGGTGTTTCAAGTCTCACCGCTGCACTGCGTCCTGGAAAGTTGAAGAAGGTGTCGGGACCGTGTCTCTGAGGCATCTGGTTCAACACCGACAAGAGCTTGATAGCATGTCTTGGCTGGAAGAGAGGAGGAGAAAGTTAACTGTCATAATTAGAGATGCCATATAATCCAACATCTGTCAAGGGGGGGGGGGGATCCTGTTGGGCCATCACATTCCTACCCCAACCGCACAGGATCAATACGTTTTCAATCAACCTCGCCCTTCCCCCGATGACAACCCCTCAATACCCCAGTGAGGTTGAATTGATTTGTCTCTGGAGAGGATGTCTGGGGGGGTTAAAATGGACAGAGAAATAGGGGCAAGTTGGATGAGCTGACAACAGTTATTGAACAGAGGAGATCCTGTGCAATAGATGAAGGTATGGACCACAGATCAGTGACCAGAGGTCGTTGGTGGTGGCTCTGCACAAGTCTTGATCGATTTACAAGGAGGGGGGTGGAGGAATTAGCTACTGAAAAGCAAATAATCACATGTTTTGTACACATAAGAACCTTAAAGACAGTAAGAATGGGGGGGTTAAATCTAAGTTAAATTAAACAGCATGTTGACCCTGGTACCTGGTAGAAACACTCTGCCAACACAAATCTGGTCATGCACAGAGTAGTTTCTTAACCACCGTGTTTTTCTAGGCAGAGGTGCATTTTTTTAAGCCCAACACCTGCCAAAAAAGAAAATAAGGGATCCTGCATTTCTGACTTTAGAGTTTTATTTTGAAAGTATTGGGTTATATAGGCAGGTTTTATTCTTGCATACCCTGTATTTTAATGCATTTCCCTGCTTCAACACATATGATTTTAAACCATGGCTGATTAACAGGTTTCTGCTGAACAGCAGTCATCTGAATCACGTGTTCAAGCATCTCAAAGCTACATGTCAAATCATCAGACCGGGACCAGGACACAGATGTTTAAGAAATGGAATTGGACAACAACTGGAGGGACAGGTCACCAGAAACTTGACTCACTTCATCAACTCTTCATCCCAACTTTAAGCCTCGTTCACAACAACCCGTATGAACAGTGGGTTTGTACGAATCTCCCATTTCCTATGAAATCTGGACGTTCATGGAGGTGTATGAAGGACTTGATGAATTCCTGCTAATAAGGTGAATTTCTGTTGTACGCTGGCCGCAGATTTCTTGCTTTTTCATACAGGTGTGTTGGAACCTTCCTCCATTTTACCGACGACCATCTTAAAAATTAAATTATTGTAAGATGTGAAAATGGCAATTTCAAGTTGGTGTTATGAAGATCCTCCAGCTGTCGGCATTTTTTGTGTGTTCATTATCACATCTGCTTGGAAATTTGTGGAAAAGCTTCTAATTTTTAAGATGACAATGATGCAGAGAAACAGCATGAAGAAGATCTACCAGCTCGTCTTGTTTTTTTTTTCCACTGTTAAGTGTAAAAAGTACTAAACATGTTGTGTGTGGGGGGTTTGGTATTTGAAGAAAAGTCAAATAACTACCATGGAGTTCCAGGAGTATTTTAACTTGACATATTCATCTATATTATCTAAGCTAAAAATTACAAATGATTTGTTTTTAGGTCCTGATGTTTTATTGGAGTTCGTAATTTCCTGGATAACTGATTAAAACGTGTTAAATAGTAGGTAGCATGACCAGGCCACATGCGCTGGCCAGCCAGAGCAGATCCAGCTTTTTTTGGAACAGGACATCCTTATCTTCAGCTTTTTACAAGAAATCTGTAAATATACAGAAGCCCAAAGTCCTGTGTTGGCTCTTTCCCTGGGACTTTAACCCCATTAAACCATTCTTAATCAACGCAGTTCAGTTTAAAATACCCCCTCCGAGGTGGTGGAAACCAAGCGACGACAATCTGAGCTAATAAGTAAACTGCAGGGAACCGTTAAGATTACAGCAACAGGAAGCAAAGAGGAGTTCAAGCTAATCTCCCTTAACTCTCAGCTCCTGAAATAATCTCATTAACGTGGATTATAGCTCAAACCGTAGGCAACCACAAGAAACAATTTCATTGCACAATTCGTATGCAGTTTCAGTTTAAAAGCCTGAAGCAGTCACTTCATAAAAAGGTTTCATTAAAAGGTTTGAAGAGTTGAGGTGAGGAGATGGTGAACATCCTGCCGGATCCAAGGAAGGACAAATCTGAGCTCAAGAACAGATCAGTCAAGCTGCTGTGTGGTTAACAGGAAGTGATGCGTACAGGTACAGAGCGCTTCAACCGGGTGCTTCACCTTCACACCCGATTAGGCTTTAGCTGATCTTTACATCAACCTTTAATTGCACCAACACAGTAACACAGACAATCCTCTGATGATGAAGTAAAATCAATTAAAAGGAAACAAAAATGTCTGCCAAAAAAAAAAAAAAAAAACAACAACAAATTACCTTGTTTTAATATCCTCTCACAAACAAGCTTAACTACTGATACCTCCAAACACAGACACGTCCTCAATTATCAACTCTGTTAGCACAATAATCCAATTAAGTGACACTCAGACTAATGAAACAACAAACTCTTGCTAGATAATTAATAGCATTTGCAATAAATAAAAATGTAATATTAGCTGATCAAAATGAGTTTAAAAACATTAAATATTGATGATAAGATAAAAACTAATATAAAATAAAGTACTAATCATTAATCGGGGTGTTTCTGCGGTTATTAAAGGCTAATTAAGTATGTTTTTATATTATATATATATATATATATATATATGTATATCTTATTGATCAAGTACGCAGCACCTGTAAAAAGACCCAAAAATGTATAACAGATATGAATTTTATACATAAATAAACGAAAGTGATTCTTCAGTGTAGGAGTTCTTCAGTTTTTTTTTTTGTTGTTGTTTTTTTTGAAGTCATTACTTACCCAGATGCCGTTTTCTCCTCTCAGCATGCTGAAGAGCAGCTTCAGCTCCTTCACTGTGATGCTGTAACTGGCCAAAACTCCCAACATGTCCACCAGGAGGTCTGAGAAAACACAAAGGCAGAGGGAGTGTAAGACACTAGAGAGAACTCTGTGCTGGCACTTCTCTGATAAAACATGATGAGGTCATGAGACAGAGACAGTTTTTGTTCTGTGATTGTTGGACCATTTATCATCCAGCGCCATCAACGTTCAAGAGAGCAACTCCAACCTGGTGTTGATGTGTGTAAGAATACACAATGCTGTAATATGTTTCCATCTAAATACATCCCATAATCAGGATGTTCAATAAAGCTGAGCTATATGCTAAAATTTAGAAAATGAATCTGTTAAAAATTACTCTGTGGACTCAAGTTATAACATCTGGTTATTTTTAGTATGAAGATAAACATTTGTGTGCTTTTACATGATGAATGTTAAAGGAATCATTTGGGAAACATGTTGGTTTTGTTAAAAAAAAAATTAAATGTGTATATATAGATAAATTAGCTACAGTGAAATTTCAAAACATTTCCTGTTCACAGGAAATCTGACAGTTTGTGTCATAATCCAAAAGTAAAAGCAGAAAGATGAGACATGTTTTTAAGTTTTAAATGTCAAACTTTTCCAAACTCATATATTTACATATTTCTCTGGATTTTTCTGCTGTTTTTTATATTAGAATGTCTGTAAATTTTCTGTAATTCTTTTAAAATTATTTTTTTTATGTCATCTACATACTCGTTTCCACGGTTTCTCAAAAGTGAAACCATGGAAATTGTTACATTTTAATCTGAGCAAAAATGAAAACAGGACCAAATTCATTTTAGAGGTTTTTGGTTGCCGTTTCAGTTCAAACCTTCACACATGGGTCTGTTTAGACTTTTATTTTTGATAAAGCTACAATCACCAAAGTTCTTATTAATAATGAGTTTTCAAAAATCTGCCAGTTTATAAATCTGGCATCCATACACATTCATGGAGGTGTGTGTGTGTGTGTGGGGGGGGGGGGGATGGGTATCGTTTCCTACGGCCGTTTGAGGATGTTGGTAAAGCCAGACAGAAATCCTATCTCAAAAGTTCTGTGTCTTGATCATCATATAGAAAAGTTTGTCATTTTCAAGATGGCAATAATGCAGAGAAGACTACAGCTGCGTCTTCAACAGCTGCAGGATAAAGAAGAAGAAAATTTAGCAATTTAAACTGCTGCTTTTGTTCAGCAGCAGCAGGAGGACCTGGAGAGAAGACGTTGCTGCTGGAAGGTGACAACATGGCGTACCTTCAGATTCACCATAACACCTTTGCCAAAGTTTTGCATCATGTTGCCGGACTCATCAGTCAGAGGTAAGTGTAATTTTCTGGAAGTAACAGTATTTTATTGTGGTTTATTTCACCTCAATAATCCACGACCATCATATGTTGTTCCTAAAGCGTACATATGGCGGCCCTGTGAAGAGGGACTATCGACCTGGCCACAAACTTACAAACAGGCGACGGACAATGGATTCTTATAAAGCTGCCTTCAGGAGGTCGAAGGAAATGGCTAAAAATGTGTTCCCAGAGTGTTCGCAGCTATTTGTAACTTAAATGGTTGAAGTAACAATTTTAAATATGCACTAAATGTGTTTGGGTGTTTTTCTATTCAGTTTTCTGTTTAATAGCAAAAACTGCGTTCATGTTTTGTATCAAGTTTGTGTGAAAACCACCTGGTTCATAACAGAAACTTTTAAAAATGCAGATTTTTTTTATGAGAAAGTGTGAAAATACCAAAATTTTCCATTCTTTTTTTTTTTAAACTATCCAGCCCTGATAGATTTTGTAGGAATCCTGACCCTGATATTTAATAGCAAGTCCTGTGATTGTTTTTTCAATCTTCGACTTTTTGTGTTGAGTTCAACTACAAAAATATTTTTAGAAAATGCACAAATATTGGTGACATATTTGATTTCTGAAGACTACGGTAGAGAAAGAGTCCAGTCTGCTTACAGATGTTCTTCTTTCCTGTTAGGCCTGTTGGATATGAATAGACTTTCCACCATATTTCATTAGCCAGAGCTCAGCAACAGGGAATAAAAGGAGACGGCTAGTTCGACGAGGTGCTGGATATGAGGGCAATACACAATGTCCCAGATTTAAAACCCCAAAAGCTCTGGTTTTTGGTACAATCAATCCATATAGGTCATTTTAAATAGTTCCAGAAAAGAGGCAGAATCCCAGTAAGAATGGAGAGCTGGTGAGAATCACCATTAAACTGATAAACTGGGGACGCTCTGCTCGGATGTGAGGAGTAATAAATCAGTGAAGTTATAAAAGCCATTATGCAGAGGCAGAAGGTAGGACAAGAGAGGACACGGGGAGGGGGGGGGTGCACAGGTCTGATGATATACGGTGAGAGGTCAAGGTCAATATGATCGTGCATAAATATGGTCGCTGAAATGAGGGTCTGCAGTAGAACTCGGACATGTGAATTCTCATGGTAAAGTATTGCAAAAATAACCCCGTTTTAAGCTCATCTTCGAAAAACCAACACAAAACCTTGAATTTTGAGGAAAAACAACCAAGCAAAATAAAAAAATAAATAAAATACACACAAAAAAAATCCCACTTCACAATAAACTCTACTGTAATCTAGTCCAACAGCTTTGTGATCTGTGTTTTTAATGGGATTTCTAACCTATTTGATTTGTGGTAAATCACTACAAGGACAATAAAAAGCCCTGACAGCACTGCCGTCTGTAAATAATAAACACCATGAACAGGTGCGCATACAAGCACATTTGAATTTACTGAAGAAGCTTAAATGGGTCCCAATTTCAGAATTAGGAACGTCAAAATCTAAACATTGATTTTTATTTCTTTCTGCTGTAACCTTGTAAATATTTTAAACATTTTGTTTTATTTCCATTTCTTCTATCTTAAATAATGAATACTATTTTTTTCAATCAAATAATCCTAGTGCTTCATGATATTTAGTATTTTGTTTTGGTTATTAGATCCAGGTGACTGCAGCCTTCCTGTTCTGTCAGACTGGATTTCGTGTCGTCTTCATTTGCCTACATGTTCGTCCTTGTCTCACCTGCGATCATGTCGTCCACAGAGCTCATTTTGAGCAGCACCTGCTGGATGAGGCCGACCTCGGTGCTGGTCTGCAGGTTGCGCACGCTCTTGCGCAGTATGGCTGTAAACATGCTCCAGATCTCAGCCTGGCATGTCACTTCGCAGTGGGACAGGAGCTCCACCATGCAGCCGATGCTCTCCGCCTCCTGAATGATGAAGTTCATCTCCAGGTCGAACTCGCCGCCAACAAGCTGGAGCAGGGAAAAAAAAAGGTTTGGAAGGGGAGGGGAGGAGAAGAGGGTAAGAGTAAAAAAAAAAAAAGAAAAGAGAAGAAAAGGAGTGAATGATTTAGAGAAGCATTTAAACCTCTGTTTCCAGGAGAGGTAAGTGTGACTTCTGATGGATGCTGATTGTGGTTAGAAAACGTCTCTTTGACTCGGGGGCACAAAAACGGCGAGAAATAAACATCCTTCACTTGGACACACATACACACGCAGCATGTCCTCTCCTCTTTGCTCTCTAATATGAGAGCAGCACTCTCCTCCGTGAAGTTCAATCACTCGACACAGAGCTAGCATAAAAAATGGCCTCCTTCACAACCTTAGACACACACACACGAGTAGCCAAAGACATTCAGACTCACACTGATTAATACACATTTCTGTCTCAGTTCTCTCAGATGGCATTAGTCAGATGATACCACACTTATCAAATCGAGTGCAAATGTTCCATCTCTGAATGGCTGAAGCGCCATAAACGCGCGTGAAAGTACAGCCCTCGTACGACTGTGCCTCACATTTCACTCGTGCACAGCGCCGACGCGAGCATACCCACACATCTCATCATCCTTGGCGTGCTACACTCTTCAGGAAGTGGTAACTGTGGCAACCAGCAAGCTAAGGGGACACCGCTGAGGTTATTAAATCAGATGGAAGAGAAACATGCAACAGAATGTTAGCAGCTAGCAAGACGGAGAACAAGTTACAAATACTGAGTGTTGCAGCTGTGGTGTTTTTACAGTCAGAGAAAGTCTGAACAGAAATAACCGTGTTGTTGTTAAAGAACATTAAGATGTGAAAGTGGTGATAAATAAACATATTTTACACTTCAATGGTCTTTTAGAAATGCAGTGCTCTGTAAAGGTTAAGTTAATATCTCATAACTCTGAACAACCTGAGTTTAGAGAAACAGAGATTAGTTCTGAAGCTAGTCATGATGGAACCAATTATAAATTAGCTTTCTGTCATTTTAAAACAACTACTATCTTAAAAGGTTCATATTGGTTCATGCAGACACTATTTTATTCATGTTTTTTTGGTTTACATAAAATTCTTGCACCTGTGCAGCAATGGGCACTTCCAGCAGTAACATCATATTTCTACTAGAGTGTTTGCAGGAGCTGCTATGAAACATTTGAAACTGAAGGGGTTTGGGGATGGTATTGATCCACTTTGTTACTGCCTCCACTAGAACTAGCTGTTAGCTTGTTAATCCAGTCAGAGATAAGCTAATGTTTTTTTTTTTTAAATGAGGTCATTCAAAGAGCTATCTACAAAAGACAAGATATTAATTTTACATAACCTTTTCATAAAAGCCTTAATAAATTTTGTAGCATCAGTAACATGTTAATCTTTGAACTACGTAGTTATCACTCCAACATCAGACTAGGTGTTTTTAATCTATTGTGATATATACACATCATTGTTATAGATGTTTTAAGTAACCATACAAGTAAAGTTCTAGTAAAATCTTAGAATAATTTATTCTACCATCTAAATAAAAGCAAACCAAAGTTGCTGAGTGACTTGAACATGGAGTGATGCCTTGGGCATTTGTTTAGCCTCTCACTTTAAACTATTAGAATGGGACAATGTGTAACACTGACATATGAATGAACTTTAGCTGCAGCGATCATTAGCATCACAAGCCTTCATTACTTGCTGCTCCATCAATAGTTTCCTGTTTCAGGCCCGGCGAGACTTTTACCAATAAAAGTTTGTGTTGTAAGTCGCCTTTACACTCATAACGTCACTTTGCTTGATCACATTTTATACCTTGAGTTTTGTTTTTAGACTAACATCATTCTCCTAACCTCCACATTGTCTATTTGCTTCATTTCCCTGGGTTTTCTTGGGTCAGACCAACCGTGACTCATTTTTCTTTCTTTCTGTCCCTGGATCAGTCCTTTCCCTCTCTCTCAGTGAACTGAATTGATCCACTGCACTCTATGAATGCATTAGCCCAGATTAGAGAGAAAGAGGTATAGACTCAAAGGGAGGAAGAATTAAATTCATCCTGCATTGGATTTTTTTTTTTCCCCATTCCTCCGAGATTCCCAATTACAGAGTTCACCAGGGACCAGCGTGTTCCACCTCAGCTTTACAACCTGTCCGTCTGAAGATGCTCAGCTACAAGAGGAGGGAGACGGAGAAGACGGCGTTTGTAGAAACTCGCTCGCGGAAACAGCAAAAGAAATGCAGAAAGAGTCAAAACCCTAAGGCATGCCTACTCATGTACAACACGAGCGTTATCTCTATCCGCTAACTCTTTCTATTTAGAGCATCACAGTGAGATGATGCAAACAACTGCAACAAATTGAGTCTAGTGACAAACAATACAGAGAAAAAACAGGAGCGTGAAATCCAAAAGGCATGTGGAGAGGAAAAAGAAGGCAGTCCCTCCATAATTATTATCTCTTTTCCAGCAGATGTAACATTTGGAAGAGCCGTTTAAAAGCACGGGTGAGACCGCCACGGGCAACCTGGACCCCCAAAAAACCAGATCTCTCAGAGTCGAAGATCTGTTTTAAAAACCAAAAACATTCCCATCAAATATGCTCTCCAATGACGGCGCCTTTGATTAAAGTGATGGATGCTTGAGCCCATTATTTACACAAATGGGGCTTTTAATTGGTGCATAAATAAAAATGCTGCCTGAAATAGCAATAAGGTCGAACACACTTGAGTGCACTCCTGCACCGTTGCAATCATGCAAACACACAAAAGACAACTAATTACTTTTACGAGGGAGCGTGGTTCTTCTGCGTAAACAGTCGTAACCATGTCGCCTCACGCCGCACATATTGTCAGTTGCCACCCAGGACGATAAACCTTACACAATGGTCTGAGTTACCATATCGGCATATCAACCGTGACACACGAACACACACAGGGACCTGATAACACGGCATTGCCATGTCTCCCTCTCTCACCTCTAAGACGCTGACCTCAGCGTTTTCACTCTAACTGGTTGAAGATGTTTGTTCAAGCAGCATTGTGACAATGATTGTTCCCAAAGCGAAGTGCACCAGCCCGTGTGTTCCACTCACACACACACATATACAAACAACAAGCAGGGTAACCGGCTGCTGAGTCACAGCCTGTTGTCAACCAGTTGCTAAGGAAGTGACAACGTTTTTCCCACAACTGACGTTCCGTGAGATTATAAGAACATTTAACAGGTACACATCGAAAGAGGAAGCAGCTGTATTATTTTAAGCATCTGTTCCTAAGCAATTAAATTAAATGAGGGCGTTTCATAAAACCTTCAGACACATTTATTACATTTCTCCAAAAGAAAATTTCAATCTGAGCTACTACATGTAAAAATGTTCCTCTTATTCCACCCTTTCCGGTTCTGTCCTGATCAGCTTTGCAACACAGAGCCCAAAGGATGCTGGTGCTCAGCTGGGCATCACTCAAACTGTGTCAAGGAGGGTCAAGATGAGAGCCAGGACTGTCTTCACACTACAAAGAGCCTCTGTGAGAAGCAGATTACCAAGCGAGTCCAGGATTGCACCAAGTTTGACACTTTAAGTTTGAAATTAAATTGATATAAAGTGAATGTATTAGCTGATTTTAAAGGGTTTGCAGTGTGAAATTACATAAAACTGGTAAATCAGACAAAAATAGCAACTTGCAAACACCTGACACTGAACCCAAACTTGAGATATTTCACAAAAACCTTCATTTGAGGGTTTGTTTAATCCAGAGAATGATCTAGAGATACTTTAGTCAATGAAAGGTCAAATTAATCAAAAATATGCTGAAAAAATATTTTCACACCGTACATTTTACTTAGATGCAGGAAATAAAAAATATTGTAGGCGTTACTAACTATAAATAAGAATTATTATTACATATTACATACATATTATTTTATTATTGCAAATGTACATTTTAAACATCTGATACTGAATTATTAAAAACTTTATTTGAATTTCTTGTCTAAAATATTATATTGAAAATTTATTTGAGGAGATCTGGTCTCTGGTTTAAAGCAAGAATTGGTGATGTATTGCATTTATTATATATACACACATATATTTATCATGTATCCTGATAAACTCCACAAATGTTGCAATATTAGTTTTAGCTTTTATCCCCCCGCTCTAGTAAAATGTCAGAATGGGAATGAGACAAGTATAAGTTTTATTGGTTACCACGGTAAAATTTTCCTACAATTAATATTAGAGTGTTGCATCAATTCGGCATTAATTGGAGACAGCTCTGAGGATTTTAAAGCATCCAGAGATCAAATAGTTTGAGTATTTGAAGTTTTAGTTAAGTGTTGAGGGAAAACCTTTCTGTGACAGTTTATCTATCTGCAGGCGGTCAGAAAGAAAGTGAATATAAAGAGAAAAACACAGTGTTAACAAGTCGTCTACATCCGTTTCCTCTATTACAGCTAACGTCAGCTGCTGTCGTCCTACAGATAAGTTTAAAAAGTCAGATTTCTTTTGCTGTTATAATCAGAGGTTATAAATCAGCAAATATGTCACAGAAATGATCAAATATTAATACAAAGCTCTTTGGTTGAACGCTGACGTCCAGCATCAAATGTGGCGACCTGAGATCTAACATCTTTAAAAAACCTATAAGAGCATCGTTTAAAGGGACATAAGGCAAGATTTGTGAAAAACTACACATGCATTTCCAGTTTATTCAATGCTAACGGGTCATGAAGCATTAAAAACCCAAAATAACGAGGCGTCCGAATTTCCCGCGCAGTTGTAGGGATGTGACGTAAATTGACGCTGCATTCGCGTTGCCGACAGCTCTTGAACAGGAAGAACATGGACGCCGTGGACTTGGATTCAAACACTGAAGGTATACTTATGGATGTTTCTGCAGCCAGCAAACGACCTGCATCCACTCTCACCCCCCAAAAAAGTGGCACAACGAAGAAGAAAAAAGACTTTATCAGCGGCATCTCGTGAGTCTAAAAAAAATATGACCGAAGCCGGGCAGGCACCCGCATAAATATTGGATATGCGTTTGGTTCATGGAGGGAACTTCAGCTGCATTTGGGAGTGAAAACGGATGCTGACATGGCTCGTTTCCTTGTGACCAGGTGAGAAAACATTATAGGTCGTGTTTAGAGCCTGATACAGTATGAAAATGATGAGATCAAATCAAATAACAGAGTGGAGAGACCTGACGTGAAGTATGTTAGCCTCCCCGGTGCAGTGCTGTGAAGACGAACAGTCTGTAAAGTGTCTGTGCGCGCTCCCGTGCCGGCTTGGCTGGTGGCTGCAGTTAGCCACAGCGCCTGTCGCGGCAGCACTGAGTCAGATTTTGTAAAGCTGCCTTAAGTTCCTTTAAATGAATAGGTCTAAAGACAAAACAATTCATAACTCGCATCATGTTTTCATCCTGCAAACTGTAAACAACCTGTTGCATATTTATTTATTAATCACACAAAAGATAATAAACATCTTGTTAGTGTTTTCCAACAGAGAGTGCAGAATTTAATATATCACTGAGTAACAAATGATATTCTAAAAATCCACTATTTGTGCAATAATTTCAGTTTGAGTCCTTTTTTCAAAATACATTTGAAATATTGCAATAATATTGATAAATCAGATACATTTCTTAACAATGATCACAACACTGGATTTTTATACAGTTTAAGGTAGAGTTTTTTTCTCAGAGGGTGCCACTGCAGTGTAAAAAATGTGTTGCACCTTTATGTCCCACCCTTCTGTTTCCATGAACCCATAGAAAGCGTTGACTCATACTTGCATGCACCCCACCTCAGTTATGATGGACACTTCACTTTGACCTTTAACTATGCTGATGTTGAACACTATTGGCTAATGCAATAGGGGCGCCAAGTTAAAATTGCATGTGCCTCTTTAGGACAAGGGGGCTTTGAGAAAAAAAAAAAAAAGACGTTTTTTTCTACATTTTATTACAGAACCGGGTCAGACTATCACTTTGATGGAATTCCAAATAATCCTACATACGTAACTCCTAAAAAAGGGAAAAACTCTGGATTGCTGCTTTAATCCTGAAGTCAAAATATCTAATTTCCTCCACAGAACAAACGTTTTACTAATTGATTTGTAAAGAAAAATAAGCTAATTATAATACGTGTTTAATAAAAGAAGAAATCTCTTTCAGAACCAACACGGCTCATTATGAAAATGACACTTCAAATGAGAGACTACAGAGACTGATGACTCTGACTTGGTGCAGAACATCTGATGGCCATCAAACCTGGTAAAACCAACACCTGTAGCTCATTAAGGCTCATCAGAGATGACAGGTGAAAGAGGCCAGAGGATGGTCAATAGCCACCCCCTCTGCACATTTAATCAAGCCTTTAGATGTGGGATTATCAATATGCAGCTTCAAAGCCCCCTGGGAGAGCTCAGGAGAGCTGCGTCCATGTCTGCGTGTTTGTTCAGTGTGTGTGTGCGCACACGTGGCTCATTACTCAGTTGTGTCCCCTGAGTGAATCGTGTCCGTTCTAGCCTTTTGTGTGCAGAGTGAGGGGGAGACAAGAGGCCCATCTAGACATGAGATCACAGATTATACACTTAACGCTTCACCAAGAGGGCTCAACTGAGCACAGGAGAGCAAAATTGAAAGAGAATGAGGGGGAAAGAAAGGGAATGAGAGAGGGAGATGAGTGAGGGAAAAACAAACAAGAGAATGGACAATGTAAACTGCAAGTGGGCAAAAGGAAGCGGCACGTACTGCACACAGGAAAAAAAAAAACAGTTATTAAAAAGGGAAGATTTCTTAGAATGATTGAGGAAGGACAGAGAGGAGGAAAAAGAAGTAAGAGTGAATGCTCTTGTGCTTTTCTTATCAGGACAAGAGAGCCGTTTTATTGCCTGCAGCTGAGAGTTTAGTGCTCCACTGATGACCATAGCAAATCTCTGCAAAGATATGGATTATGCTCGGACTAAACTGGCCACTAAACACTCAATAATCCGCATTCTGCTTCCTGCATGACCTCATTTCCCATGAACTGCATTGATAAGAGCAGAAGGTAATTTTATCACCAGTTCAGGTTCATCTTCACAGAATGAACATTTTCTAACCTTGTGTTTTTTTTTTTGCCTTTTAAATAAATTATTAGTGGAGTTGCAGGCTTTAAAACAGGGTATACTTAGTCTTTTTTTTAATGTCTGCTATCGTTCCAGCTGACCATAAATTCAACGAACAGATGGAGAAACTGATTCATTCATTCTTTTCATCTTAGTTTTGTCTTTAAAATTAATGCTGGTGAAAGTTATGTTTAGGATAGAAAACCAAATGAAAAAAAAAAACTCATAAATATTTCAAATATTTTGAATGTATTGCTGGTTTTAGGATCCTTAAATCCTTTTTTATTTTTTGTCTGATGACTTTAAATTGATTTATTTCGACTGAAATAATTCTATATGATTACATTTTCACCGAAGAAAAAGTGTTGCTTCATGACCTAAAATATATAAAGAATAATGCCTTAAATAATCATTAACCAAACAGAGACGAATCCTTTAGTTAAAGAAGAGAAAGCTGGGGAGATGTTAAAAAAAGCTGTGTTTCCCTGTCATCTATCTGATTATAATTGATGACAACATGTTGACTGACTGCCATCTCCAGACAAAGAGGAACGAGGAGGAGCAAACCCCCTGGACTCCATTTCCCATGGGCCTTTGTGCCAGCATGTGCACAGATGGCAGACGAGACAAGGCACAGCCCCCCTCTCATGAAATTCAAAGTATTAACAACATACAAGAAAAGCACAGTCAGCACAAAAACGTGCATCCGTAAGTCAGCAAAAGCCTCATTACCAGCCTTGATTTTACACGATTATCTAAGAGCTGCTTCACATTAAAGATCAGGGAGAAACATGAAGTTGGATCACATCAGCAGTTTATGGAGGGATGTCAAGAAACACAACTTCAGCTTTGCAAAAATACAGCAGTGGTTGCAAAAGCTGCACACAAGGATGTAGCTATTTGTAGCAACAAAGGTGATATAAAATAACACGTGTCTCGAGAGCTGAGATACAAAATAAAGCAGTGATGTTACAGTGAGGCTGTGAAGTCTCATCAGGCACATAAATGTAATTCAATTAGACAAAATCTGTCCAAAAACAAAATGTTAACAGGTTATCTGCTGTGAATTTGCTGATATTGTGCAGTACACAAACGAATGTTCACTAAATATTGTTTAGTACAGTGAAGTTGTAACCAACTACATGTTTGGAAAGTGACTGATTCTGTAGGTTTATTGCAGATATCCTCGTTTCTCTGTGGATGTTTGCATGAAGGTGGTAGGTACATATGGACAAATAATTAACTATTTAGACAAATGTGATGTGATTAAGATCAAAGCTTGTAACTTCAAGTAGACCACAGCCTTAACTCATCGTTAACATTTCAAGGCTACTGACTAATCTGCAATGCTTTACAATGGTTTACAACACTTTGCAATGCCTTGCATTGCTTTACAATGTATTACAATGCTTTACAATGCTTTACAATGCTCTGCATTGCTTGACAACGCTTTGCATTGCTTTACAATGCTCTGCATTGCTTCACAATGCTTTGCAACGCGTTGCATTGCTTCACAATGCTTCGCAACGCATTGCATTGCTTTACAATGCTTTACAATGCTTTACAAAGCTTTGCATTGCTTTACAATGTATTACAATGCTTTACAATGTATTAAAGGCCTGGACAATGCTTTGCATTGCTTTACAATGTATTACAATGCTTTACAATGTATTAAAGGGCTTGACAATGCTTTGCATTGCTTTACAATGCGCTGCATTGCTTTACAATGCTTTGCATTTCTTTACAATGCTTTGCCACGCTTTGCATAGGCCTCCATTCATTATAGCAGGCCCAAATGGGAACCTAACCATCTAAAACTCTTGTTTCTACAGCAACAGTTTCACTATTATGGCTCGACTCCAGCGTCATTAGTGAGGCCACACAATATAACGCAAATGTATCATGATCACAAAATCAGTACAACATTTCACATGCCGTAGATTCAACTTCTACATCCCAATAATATATTTGGGCAATTTGATGGACTCTCAGTGTTGTAGATGGAATGGCAACTAGCAAAGCTAAAAAGAAATGTTTTTTTTGTTTGTTTGTTTTTTCACAGAAAGTGTGACAAAATAAAAAAGGTTTACTTATTGTTGGACATGTTCTAAGTATTTCAAAATCAGTTAATGTATTTATTTGTCTTTTTATAAATGATCAAATCATTACGCAAACATAGGTACGGATTCTCAAGGTGTAGCTTTTATTATTAAGTCTCGCCCTCTGTAAGAAAAGATTTAACAGCCAAAGGAGCCAAAATACCAATTAAAACAGCAGGCACGTACTCCTGTTTACAAAAAACATGTAACTGCACAAGTTCAATAAATAAATCTGTGGGGGTATTCGTAACCTAGATAGAGATTGTAGCATAAAATTACAAAAAAACCTAACATGGACCACAGGGAACAGACAAATCTCTTCATTCAACTACTTCCTGTTTCTCCCTGGACTGAGACTCATCCTCTCACTCTGCACAAAAGAAAAGTGTTGAGTCCAAAAGTCTTTTATTGGACCATCATGAACACACCAACAAAAAAAAACCAGAATGATTTTCGATAACACAAAACTAGAACAACCCGCACAGGACTGATATATTTTAAACCCACAAGGGAATGCAGGCTTCACTCTATAACAAATACCAGCTCTATTCTCATTCTTCTCACCCGTCTTTGAATCATGCTGTTAATGCAGAGAAAACAGAAGAACTGAGCCAGTATTTATTTGCTGTGCGTTTAATTTCACCCAAAAGAAATTAATGTGATTTAGTAAGTTTAGGGCGTTTTCACACCCCAAACTACACGAGAATGTGCAGTCTGCTTATTGGTCAGATCATGTATCTGGGGGAGGGAGTATCAAAAGTGAATACAGGAAGAAGGTACGGTGTTCGAAACTGGTCAAAAACTCCTGTCATTAGTATTTTTCTAGAAATTTTTAAGATAAAACTGCAAGTAGAAGACATGTTTAAACTGTTTTATGCTTTTTTAAAGAAGACTCGAACCTTGTTAGAAGACTGATCAGGAAAAAGAGGGAAACTACTGAGTATCTACAACAACACGCCATCACTCAACATGTTAACAGTGTACTCTACTGCACGCAAAGCATACCTAGCTACAAGAAGGTGTTTAGCTCAATGCAGCGTACACCTGGGGACTGTGTTGATCCAGGATGGATCACATTCACGCTATAAAAAACTGCTTTGGAGCTTGTTTAGAACTGCACTGAGATCAGTTCGGTCCACATGAACAAACAAGGAGGAAAACAAACTAGATTTCGATTCGGAACTGGCTAAACGCTGCAGCGTGTTTCATTGACTTGGTTTTAAAACTAACTTCAACTAACTATGATGCAAAACATAACATGTAGGTGGCAGGAATGTCTGTGTTTTACGTTATGAAATAGCAACAGTGAGTCATGGCTCAAATAATCAAAAACATTTTATTCCATCTACAATGTCAGGTCGTAATTAGGCAAACAGGAAGCGTCATCTATAGTTTGAGTTCCACCCACTGATAAGAACATGTCAAGACCCCCGAGAAAGAAAGTCTAATCAAGTTACAGCTATCTGCGATCTAGTAAACAGAAGCTGTACAGTTCCATCTGATCCAGAACACCGACGTTTGTGTAGTCGGGAGCCATAAACAGCAGACTGGGAACATATTCTTTTAAAATAAGCATGAATGTTCCTCTGTGCATACATCAAAGGAAACCAAAGCTATTGAGCATTCCCATGTATTGGCTTGTCAAGTTCTATTAACACTGCCAGAAACCAAAGAGGTTGAGCTGGATGAAAGAGAAGCTGAGAAAAGGCAGGACTGAATGCCTGCTGGTTTCTCTTTATGAGTCTACTGTTCACTGCAGACCAGTTCGGTGCCTTTTACCGCCTCCCACATCTGACTCAAATCTCGTTGAGAGCAACGACAAAACATATTATGAACTATTACATGCAAACGCGCTCTAACACTCTCTTCACAAAGTTAGCAAGAGCAGACAGATACTCCAGCATTTCAAAAGGGCAAAACTCCTTTAAACAATTCAATGCAAAAAAAAAAAAAAAAAGGTAGTGAGAATTTAGTCATTCTCTCTTCGTCACTAATGCATTCAAAAATTCACATGAATGGCAGTGCAAGAAAATATAATCTACAAAGTGTAGTGATGGAATATTATTCGCATAAAAGAAGCCTGTAAAAAATGAAATCTTTCAAAACGGGAGCGAAATGAAAAGGAATTTAAGGAGAACAGAGAAACCGACAGACAACAAGAGGGGAAAGGAGACGTCAGATGGGATAAATGGGAAGGAAAAGGAAACGCAGTGATGATGTAGCTGTGGAAGCAAAACGACAAGCAGAGAAGACAAATACAGTCGGCCTGATTTCAGCACGACGGACAGCTCCCGTTTCCTCTGCTGACAGATACAGAGATACAGAGAAGCTACGGAGGAAACTCCCCCGCAAACAGCTGAAACTAATTGCCACAATCAGTATTTTACAGACTCAAAATCTGTGGCATCCTAAAAAAACGTCAGTTAAAGGCTGGAACTGTTGGGGGGGGCAAAGAAATCCAGGTCACAACCACGTGCGTGCACATACATGGCGCAAGTAATCACAAAGCTGACTTCATCCATCTGCAGTTCAAAAATGTCTGCCACCTGATTGGCCAAAGAGGCTTAGTAACGGATCTAGAAATAAGCCTCGTCACATGCTGCCGGGTCACAAACATAAAAACATTTTTCTCCTTTTCTTGTATTACAGAAGACCACATGATACTGTTACACACACACTGTACCCATTGTTTACAGACTCACAAGCTTCCTCAGCCACAAAAATAAATAATCAGCTGCGTGAGAAAAAGTCTGTTAAAGTGATTTTCTGTTTACTGCTCTGTTATTTACATGTTTCACACACTGAATCAAAACATATTGGAGCAGTTTCTATCAATAATCCAGCACATTTTAGCCTTTTAATAGATATTTGCTTTTCTGCAGATTAAAGTAAATGAAATCATTTGAATTAAATTGCTTTCAGAGTGAATTTACATGATTTATATTTAGTTTCTGCAAGTTTGTGGTTTCAAGACTTGGAGTTTGACTGAACTAAAACAATCAGCTGCATTTTGTGTTGAAACAAAAAGTCCAGTTGTTGTTTATTTTAAGCTGATTCTTTTTTAACTTGGTTTTAGGGCAGTTTTGTGTCACACTGCATGTTCGATATACAATCATGTGAGAAAATGTGCAAATTTTTTTCTTGAAATCACACTGTATCAATACTTGAGACTTTTGCAAAATGTTAGTGTTGCACAATTTTTTTTTGTTATTATTTTGTTAAAGCGTAAAGCTCTAACAATGTCAGACTGTGTTTTTTGTCTCCAATCAAATACAAATTAATTTCATCGAATAAATCCTAAAGAGCTGTAGACACCCACAACGACTCTGTGACAATTTTTACAAGGAAATTAGTGTCTAAACTTTTAAAAAAATTGTTTAATAGTCCAAGAAACCGAGCGAGACCCCCCTGCAAATATATTTTGGAAACTCCTTCATGAATGCAGTTCTGAGTTTGGGCACGTTGCCATCAGACCAACATTTCTCAGGTTCACGTTGGACTTGATCAAATAATTTAATTGGTTTGTGTGCACTGCTTCTCAGCAGTTGCCTCAGTTCTTATATGTGCACGTTAAGAGAATGCTGGAGATAAGCGATCAGAAGTGCTGAGTGACCCCCATTTTCTAGTACTGACTATAGATGAGTACAATTTCTTTCAAATAAACTATAATGTAATGTAGTGCAATATAATATAATATAATATAATATAATATAATATAATATAATATAATATAATATAATATAATATAATATAATATAATATAATATAATATAATATAAAGAATAGATTGATTCCTGGAAAAAAATTTTGGGGTGAAAACAACTTGTGTCACCAACAGGTCATTAGATATTACCCTCATACATGATCCCTCCAGCCTAAAAAGGAAACAGAATAATGATCCCAAACAGGTACATTTTAAACATCAGTAGAAAACACCCTTGTTTTTGACAATATACGTAATTTCCCCAATCTAAATGCGTCGATCATTATATAACCAGAGGGGGCGTAATCATATACTCAACACCATGAATTTACAGGAAATCTCAGAGCAACAGGGGCATTTGAAAATAAGCTGCTTTCCATTGGAAAAATATGCTCTGACTCCACCAGAACACAAACCATTAAAGTTTAGGAGTTAACAGGGAGAGAGTTTTATCATTAAAGATGACTTTTTCTCACCGGGGGAATAAAAACCATCTCCAAAAGGGCGAGCCAGAGAAAACATCTGAAGAAGTGGGGGGAAAAAAGAACAAAGAGGAAAAAGCGAGAGGAAGTCAGAAAAGTTGCATCAAGGGGAGGTTGTGATTGAGAGCTCGGCCTTAGAGGGACAGCGTGAAACAAATGAGGCAGGCAAGAATTCTCTCTGACACAGAGAGTAGGAGGCAGGCCGAAAAAAGGGTGAAATGTTAAGAGGTTGGTGATAAAGTGGTGTCTCTAGGGCTTTCTGACCAGCAGAAAACTTTGAGTTCTCAATCAAAAAGGACTATTAAAGCACTTAAACCCAACAGCAGGTGGTCCAGAAGCTTAAAATCCTGGTTCTCAGCAAAAACTGCATCCAACCTGAATCACAAACGTATCAAAAAAACAGGTGAGCAAATAATAAACCCATTCAAATAATCAACTTTCCCAGACACTCAAATTTTTTACCTTGATTTCAGGTTGTCCTAAAGGCAGAATGTAATGAGAGATACTTGTGTGTTATGTCACGAGAGCTGTGAAAAGAAAGACTTGAAGCTTTTACTGTCTTTTAACAAGGTCTTATCTAATTTGACTCCAAATGTGTTAATTTTTAAAGGAACTAAGATTCAGGTCATTCTGTGTCACTGCATGTTATTTTTTAATGAACTCTTTATTTTCTTACTCTGCTTCAAAAACATAAGATAAAAACTCATTTGGTGACATTTCAGCTGCTTTGAATAAACTAAGAAAAAGATGACCTGATTTCCAAAAAGGAAAATAATAAATCTTCTATAGTCTATAATCTTGAATAGTTTAAACACCACTACCATTTTTTCCAATTGGTTTAAGTTTTAAAGCAAAAACAAGGAAAAATGTTTGATGAAAAGATTTAGCCCTTCTGCATATGAGTAAGAACAGTTGAGATTTTGCTCTTAAGGAGCAAATTTCAGAAATGTAATCAATGTCAAATCCTCTGCACACGTGAAATTAAGAACTTGCGCAGATTCAAACATTCATACGCTTAGTTTCGTCACTTACAGACACTCTGAGCCCCTGAAGAGAAATTTTGCTCTTGCTCGTGTTCGACTTTTGACTGTTTGGAGGCGGATCCCAGTGGTAGCTATAACCCTCGTGATTGGTTCATTTCCAATCAGCCACGCCCACAAAATAAGATTCTTCACTCCAGAAATGGAACAACAAAGTCGCCTACTGATGTCAGGGTGGTCATCGCTGTTTTAAATGACTATTCAACTCACTTCATTTATAGTTATAAAACACCAGTTCATAATAAAAATAATTTCAAGGCACTTTACAGAAATATCATGTCAATTTGTGAAAAATAAATAATTTCCTGTCTAAATGGTCTGAATGGTTGAATCTACACAAACTAATAAATTTGAAACAGCGCATGAAATAAAATGTGCACTAGTGCTGCCACGATTAGTGACGATAATGTCGACAAACAACAATGTTGACAATATATTTAATAATTGACGTCATCGTTTATTCTATGAAGCATTGGTATTTTTGTTTTTTATCCTGCCTGTTGTGGCATCCGGGTCAGCCGACGCGTCACCGGAACAAAAATACATCATGACAAACCGGCAACAGGTTGGGAACATTTTACATAGACAAGAGAATTTTACAAGAGAAGCACATACTGTGCAAAATCTGCAAAGAAGAACTCTCATTTCACGGGAGCACAATGGTGATGCACGAAAACCTTCAAAGCATGCACGTCGTGGTAGAGGACAAAGAGGGACAGTCGCCTCTGTAAGTTAAATTCCTCTCGTTAGCTGCTAACATTAGAAGGGAGTTACTTGTATATAAAGCTGTAGCAACAACAGTAGCGATGGCGATTTCATTACCATTAGCTAACTTATGTCACGTATTTGCTCTAACTTTACATATGCTAATGATTTATTGTATACTGCTACGTTACAATGTTAAAAAAAAGTGTATGGGTTTATTATGGCAGCTGCATCCTGGTGCAATAAGCTATATTTTATGTATGGCACGATTAGTCAACTTATTGCCAAAAAACCTGGTGATTAACCAATTATTAAAATAATCGTTTGTGGCAGCCCCAATATGCACATGCGTTTGACTGAAACTGTACAAATGATGACATTTTTTAGGTTAATTCAATCCTTTACCAAATTTTCTTGTTATTTAAAAAGAGGTTTTCACTTCAACATGAATAAAAGCTACAAGCGCCCCCTGGTGGTTGGCTGCAGTAAAGTTTTAATGTCCTGCCCTCTACACGTAAACAAAAGAATGCTTCCTGATTAAAAAAAAAAAAAACACCTCAGATGATTTATTTAGTTCTTCACCTGCTGCTTTATGTTCAACTGTTTAGTAGTAATTAGTTATTTGATGCTATTACCATTATTGCGTAAGAGCAAATAGGTGGGACTCTGGTTGCAAAAACATTTGACAGCAGCACATATTTGTCTTTGCATTTCAACAATAGAAATAGTCTGTATTTTTTTTTATCTCCATGTGTTTATAATAGTTCAAATCCTGCAAATAAACCAAAGTCTTCACAAATGCAACATATGTTAATCTCTCTACTGTAAATCAGTTTAGTTAATTTTTTGTACAAAACAAAAGATTTTATATTTGTCTTTTTTTTTTATATGAAATTTGAAGAAATAGTGTTTCTCTGCAACAGGCTGAATGTAAACACAAGATTCAGCTTTGCGTTAGATGCTTCATGTATGCCGAAATAATCCACAGGTCAATAATGAAAGACTCAAAAGAAAATTTAAAAAAAGACAAGGTACAAAGACATGAAACCCAGTAAACGAGCAATGAAAGTTGGATGGTGGCAGCTTGGAGAAATTGTCTCAGCACACAAAAATAAATCTTCTTTGAAGCAAACTGTAAAGAAAGGAGGGGTGGATCGAGACGTCGGCACCTCACTATGTGCACCGTGCATAATTTTATCTGAATGGTGTGACGCCTGCTTCCTAAATTACTTTTGTTTAATTTAATCGCTCTTCAAACCACAAAAACGTTCCCTTTGCCACTGGCTGAAAAACAAGTCCGAGATATGATTGAGTCATCTGGGCTTCACAACTACAGAGACGCTCCGTTCATAAAACTCACTGCTGCTTTTCCTCCAAACATAACTGTGCTTGCTGCAGCCAAGACTCAAGCAAAACCCATATGTCTTTTTTTTAGAGACTGATGAATTTTGTTGCTGAAACTTCTCGACAGTGAACTTTATGGTGAGGACAGAAGCAAAAATCTGATGCAGCACATCTGAAAGGCAGTATAATAAAACAGAAAATCATTATTCCAGAGTCTGAAAGTGTGTTGGAGTGTAAATATGGGTTTCAATGTTCTTCCTAACAATGGTGCAACTTCCACTAAAGCATTCTTATTACCTTCTGTCTCTAATTTATAAAACAAACTGAGCAAAACATAAAAAACTCTCCATTAGCTACATTGATTTTTCACCGAGGCCTGTGGCTGCTGATTGTTTAGAGTTTCGAGGATCCAGAGTATTAATAAAAGTTTAACATTTGGATCAAATCTTAAATAAGTGTTACAGTAGTTTCAAACAGTTTTGGTTTGGAAATTTTGGAAAAATTAAGAATTAAGAGCTCCCAAAAAAGTTAATGAATTCATCTAGTTAAAAAGGCTTTAAAAAACAAAGTTTCATAAGAAAATACATTTTAAATATAAATCAATCAAGTCAATAAACCTGTTTTTCCACCCTGTACCTGTCATTAGTCATTTCTGAATGCTATGACTTTTTAAAAAACAATCTGTGCATGTGACTGTGTGATGAGGCAGGTGTGGACAAGCTGATGCTAAAGTCAGAGGTCAGCAGATAAACCCTGCAGACCTGACTCAAGCCAAGCTGGTGGCAATTCAGGACAACTAATCTGTTTGTTTGGTCTGTCAGAGTGCGTGCAGTGCACCAGAGAGGTGTGTGCGTGTTTTCAACATTCTCTCAAACAAAGCAGAAAGCTGTTTCATTGAGCCACAGTTGATAGAGGATAAGAGAAGCAGCGAGCAGTTCCAACGAGTCTCAGTAATCCATCATCATGAGACGAGGTCGCGAAAGTTACGCACGAATGTGCCAACTCGCGCACACACACACACACACAGAATAAGACTGAAGGATTTGCAGAGCATGATGGACTTCATGGTACTGTACAAAGGAGACCACACACAGTGTTTACACACTTTATATACAACATGATACATTAGACAGCCATAGAAAAATTTGATTCCAAGAAACAGAGAAACTTTCAATGTTGAAGCCAAAACATTATTTGAGCTTGTTAAAATATGAAACAACATTTTTCATTCAAAGAAGTTTATTTCTACAACATATTTAACATATATGCTAATAATTAAAGGTGGTATATGGAATATTTTCATAAAAAACAATATTTTTAACAAAATAATGCGGGGTGTTTAGAGGGTTGTAGAATGAAAATACACTATTTCCTTTAAAAATTATATTTGAAGTAAAATATTATAAAATATTAATTTTGACAGGCACAACGTTGGCATTTTGTTTACATCTACCAGCCAATAGCTGGCAGAGCAGCGGGCACCATTTTGGATTGCCTAATACCATAAATAATCCAGCACAGTGAGGCTGGTACTGTGGAGTCTACAGGTCAAGCAGCTGGAAGCACCGGGGACATGTGGCGATTATATACCTTATTTGCTTGCCATAGGGGGTTTCTTATGTGACGAGCAAGTTCTGTGTGGAAACATTTTTATTAGCAGCTAGCTAACACAGAGCTGCAGCATGTTGCTTAAGTAGAGGAGCTTCAAGCCACTCATTCACTGGAAGACACACCACGGAGGATTTTATTGCTTTTTTTGATTTCATTGGATAAGTGGCGGGATGATGTGTGAGGAGGATAGAGGATCTTAGGAGGGACTGTAGGAAGTTTTGGTTTGCTCAAAAAGACCAGCGGAACAACTATGAGCTCTTTGCCACGGACTGAATCGATGACAGAGTGTGTGTTCAGCGGGGCTGGAGAGCATGATTAGTGAGCTGAACTCATGATATTTTATTGTCCTGCTCAGATCGGGGATCAGAGTGGGTTTGGTGAGGAATATTGGTCGACCACGTGCGCGGGGGGGGGGGGGGGGGGGG
>SSNP01000113.1:315199-344676 GCA_006937955.1 Pachypanchax playfairii | reverse complement strand
GGGGGGGGGGGGGGGGGGGGGGGGGGGGGGGGGGGGTTAACGATCCTGGCACGCAGATGGCTGAAGGCTTTGTGCTGTGTTACACTGTTCAAGTTCCACATACCACCTTTAACAACAACTTCAGCTGCTTTTTTTAAAAGTGTGTCCGATATCTTGCAGGTTGGCTTCAGACTTTAAATCGGACTCCTACCACTTGAGATGTTTTTTAAAGTTAAGCAGACTTAACAGTGATCCAGATACCGATTGGATCCAATTTTATTCTTATTTACACTGTAAAATTACCTTAGTTGTGTACAATACACAGACACACTGGCAGATTTTATTCATTAAAGGAAATTTAGAAGTTACCAAAAAAGTTATTGTTAAGCATTAATTAAAAAAACAAATAAAGATAGTTTGTTAATAAAACTACAAAACTATATGGAAACTAATGATAACTAAGCTGACTTTAAGATCCATTCTAATAAATAATAATAATGAAATCCTTGTCACACTGTTACATGCTGAACCAAAAATGCAAAAGCTAGCTAGCTACCAGATTACTTTCCACTGCAAATAACAATAATATTTGAGGTAAATTGTCACATACTGCTAAATGTACAGCTGCACAGAGGTTTATAAAATAATAGTTATATGAACTACTACGATCTTTTTAAGATTGGAGTATTTTTAAGACATTCAGATTAATCATTAGTTTGTCAATCTGGTCTGAGCTAATCTGAGGTTGTATCTACAACAGATAAGATATTAATTCATGAACGTTCTACACAAACCCACAGAAAGATTTGAAGTGCTTCTACTGTTAATATGTAAAATTCATTACCAGGTTGAGCTGTTACAGTCAGCGCATATGACTGATAAGGCTTTTAGAGGCCTAAACTGCCTCAATTTCCAGTCAAATAGCAATATTTAAAACAACATTAGGTTTCCAAATTACAAGATTATATAAAAACACAAACTGCACTAATTTAAAGTAGACAGCGTTGCAAAAATAGTGTGTAAAAACAACTCCTAGATAAGGTCAAATGGCAAATTTCCTCACAAAAAAAAATGATTTAGCTTCAAAAGGTCAAATCAACACAACATCTATTTTCAAATATCACTGCACATTTCCTGCTTGATGTAGCCTTGAGAACTTGCACTCTCATCCTTGAGAAAATATAAGAAACACACCACTTCAAGGAGATATGAAAAATGTCTAAAAAAGTCAGTGCAAAAAATAACTCAAGGGATGTTAAAGTAGGATTAAAAAGATGTGAAAAAACAAACATGGTTTATAAATCCTACCGATTTATAGAAAAACACACTTCTGGAAAACTGCCTCCTTCAGCTGCAACACACTAATATATGGAGTTTTATATAACAGCAAGTTTATAACATTCAGTTTAATTGATGATTTATTATCTAAAAAACACAAAACAAAACCTTTTGACAAATTAAATATTTCCATCAAATGTCTCTTTCAAATTTAATTAATTAGTTTAATGTAAGGATAAAAAGGCCAGCAATTTAAGAGACCAAGCAGAGCCTAATCCAAAACCTCAATTTTCTCCTCATTCAACTGGCAAAAGTTTTAGAATTTTCAAACTTTTCTTTACAGATAAACCTGTGATAAGAAATAATACTGAGTAATCTTAAGAGATGGTAAAAGGGAAGCACAAATAGATAAAATGGGACCAAAAACAGAAACCTGAGGAACACCATCCTTATGACTAGGTTAAGATTCTCAACTGTGAAAATATTTTAGGGCAAACTTGTTATTTATTTTTTTTATCTACCATTCGTCACCATTTGGATTAAATAAATTACATCTTTTGGGGATCATCTTCGACTACCAGTTACAATCTATTTAATGGTTGATCTTGGAGTCCTGTTTTAGATGATGGAGTACAGATAAAGGTAACAAGAAGTTAAAAAGAAAAAGTTGTGATTCGAAACAGAATGCAGATGTACTAACCAACCTAATGTGGTGTTAAATGACTTGTTACAACCACTGACACTGTTTTCCGAGCTGCAGGGGATGTACGAGCAAAGCAGAGAAACTCTGGATCTCTAATGTGCACCACTAAAACTCACTGGATCAACCTTCGGCCACTGCAGTATGCAGCATGATGAATAGCTACACAGTCAGTTATACTTCCAGTAAAGCAGATGTGGGGTGTATAACTGTGGAGAGCCAAAGCAGAGAGGCAAAGTAGGCCAGCATGAATATAAAATCATCCCTGCCAGGCAATGATGTGGGCTACAAGAAGAGAAGAGAGCAGCATGTGTATTTTTATGCATTTGTGTATGTGTTTGCATATGACTTCAAGTGAGCTGCCAGAGAAAATCTGCAGATGAAAGTGTAGGAGACTAAAGCATGGGTTTGTAGGAGCACTTATTTATCAACACACACTGGGAGGGGGGAAAGAGGAGGGGGACACTCAGCACACACACACACACATATATCAGGTCATTCTAATAAAGCACCGTGTTAGAACTTGAATATTGCTGCGTGGTTGGGGTGCCAGACAGAAAGAAATGCACACACATAGACACATACACACAAACACAAACACAAACGTCAGTGTCTGAGCATTGGTTTGAATCCAAAAGCAGCATGTGAAGATTCCAGCTCGAGCTCGCCCCACCCTCTCCCACCTCACAACAATCACAGACAGACAATGCACATGCTTTAGAAAAAGACGCACACGCACAAACGAGCCAGACACAATGGAGGAGACAAGGAGAATGGCAGAGGGCAAAAACAATTATAAACAGAAGCTTCTTGTATGCGTTAAAGGAATCAGCAGCAGAAAATTCTCTATTATATAAGAGCTTGAGTTGTGCATCTCTGGTCTGTGGTCAATGCAAAGCTTAAAAAAACAAGGACATGAGCAGAAAAAAGCTGATACGATTCAGGTTTTATTGACCTTACATGGTGGTTCTATATGAGTTTGAGTTGATAAGTTGAGATTCAAGTCAAAATGATGTAAATTCTGGCATATTTAAAACAATTAATAATAACATGATTCTTTACAAAATAAGAAAAAGAGAATCCTAAACCTGGTAAGCACAGCAGGATCAATCTGAGGAGGGTCAGGAACAAGATGGGTCCAAAGAGAATCCAAGGTCGGTACACTCAGTACAAACACAGGGACAAGGGGCTGAAACGAAGAAGCTGTCTCACGATCTGCAGTCAGAACACCAGTTAAATAGGATGGAGTAAATGGGCAGAATCAAACACAGGTGAGTGCAGTTAAGCTGACAGCTGACAGACAAAGTGTGACATGACATGAAGTGTTAATTGCATTTTTTGGGGGGTCTGTTCTGTCATGATATAACCTGGCTTTTCCAGATCTATGTGTAGCCCCGCCCCATGTCGAGTCGGTGATATACACAGATCAGGAACTGCTGCCATAGAAAGTGTCTGAAAAAAAGATGGCCGTTTGAATAATATTTTGAGCTGATGTACCAGCAAGTGTCTGCCTACCATGATTTGCCTTAAACCAATCACAGTAAATCAAGTTCTTGCCAAATCCCATCGAGAGAAAAGCGCACACATTTTTACCATCAAAAAATGCACAAAGTTCTTACCTTTGTTCATTTTTCAATGAAGAAACCGTCTCTAGTTCTCCTAAAACAGATTCAATAGCTGCTTCTAATCTATGTATATGTTCACCGGCGCGGCTATGTTTGTTTTGCTTTGCCAGGACACTTGCTGCTATCATGACACCTGAACACTCGCCCCAATGCTAACAAACGACTGGTCCGAGTCGAGGTCAAGGTTAGTCCTGATATGTTTGCCTGGCAGAATTGTGGGTCTGGGTACCTTATTATGTCAGGACAGATTGACAGCTGAGGTTTAATTGACCTTTTCTGTTGTATAGTGCATTTTATCTCTAAGGCACAATTGACCGAATCTGGTTTCGGAGTGGAGTTGACAGGCAGTGAGACAAAGACATTTAAAAACATGTTAATTTAATTGCACTGGTTCAAACTTTATCCTCGTCTCATTTGTGATTTTGTTGTGTGGAAAGTCAGACTCTGTTTTTTGTCTCGTACTGAATTTTCAAGGCCATCAGCTCCTCCATAAACTATCTCACATTTCTTCCTGACAAACAGAAACTAAACTGAGAAGCATTCCAGTCATTCCAGCGAGACCCCATGACTCTCAGCACTCAGACAGAGCCTTTACATGTTAAAAGTACACGGCTGATTTGGCGTTAATTGTCTAAAGCACAGATTGTTGTTAAGTGTCATGATAAGTGAGGAAAATATTGATTTATTACAACATCATTATGGAAATACTCAGCAATAATATAATAATTCCTAATATTATGCAGAAGTAGGGCTGGGCCATATGAGACCTTTCACTGTAATACCACTACAATGTTTGGGAATGATAAGAAAATCAAATACAGTATCACTATAGAATATGACTGAAACATGCATGTGCAGTGTTTTTGTTTTCATCTAATCAGAAGCACGAGGGAGGAAGTATGGCGGCAACAGAGAAGGGCGAAAGCGGTTCATTGACTGACACAGATGAACCAGATTTGGTTTGCAAAAAAAAGGTGCAGCTTCCGTTGTGTGGAACTGGTTTGGTTTTTTGGCTCGTCAGATACACGGCAAAGCATATTTTTTTTGCAGAACCTGCAAACGGACGGTCATAGTGAAACACGACAAACTTGTTGCGAAGTTTTAAAGTATGTTGTCTCGTCAGTTATATCGTTATCACAAATTTTCAAATCTATATCACTATAAATATTTTTAGCCATATTGCCCTGCCCTATGCAGAACTACTGTGAATAAATAAATAGATTGTTATTTATTTAGAACATGTTTGATAACTGATTTGTCCCAGCATGCAGCGTGAACAGCTCCGCAACACAACTCCAGCTTGGTGAGCCCTCTCAAGTCTTCTCATCAATTTATTTCCTCCTCTTACAAAAGCCTCACCAAATAAAGGTGTAAAGGTGACGGCACTCGTCTGCTTCGCCACAAATACTCACAAGGTTTTCTGAAAATGTGAGAAAGGAGAAAGTGTACAGAGAAAAGAATCCAGAGAATGATGACACCGCAGACACCTCCATTACCTTCTCATCACAGGGTTCATTCATCGGCGGCTTCACCCAGGGAGTTAGCAGGATGTGTGTGCATTGAAGGGGATAAGGAAAGGAGAGATGGAGGAAGCAACAGAAAAGGATGGACCATATTATTCTGTGGGTTTTTTCTCTTACTTCCAGAAAAAAAGACCTTACTTAAAATCTCATACAGCTTATCCTTGAGGTGAAAAAGAGAAAGATCCAAGCATCTGGAAATGGCAGCTAACGAAGGATGAGTAGGATTTTAGATGAGTGAAGCAGAACTGAGGTGCTTTAGGACATGAAGAGGTGAAGAATTTAGCCAATATATTTCCTCTTTGTGAATTTAAATCAGAGAGCTTAAACCCATATCATGTTGTAATTCAGGTCACAATGACTGAAACTGAAGTTCTAATGAAACCAGCAGCGATCAGCTTTCCACCTTGCTAATAAGAGGATTTGGGAGGGACGAGACTCGTCGTTTAGGGTACAACTTGACATTTTTGCCTGGTAATTGGGAGCTTTCATGGATTTTGGTGGAAATTGTTTCTGGGCTTGTTGTTTTGAAGCTGGCGAAGGTAACGAACTAGTTCAAAATAAACTCTGCAGGTGACTAATGGTTAAAAGTGATGGTTCTGAATGTCAGACATCCTTTGTGGTTTGGACATGCTCACCATCTGTGAGACATTGGAGCAGAAGGGTAAGCAGTGACGCCCAGGGTGTGATGAGGCTCCACACGGAGCCCAGAACATCATACAACTGGATCTGTGTCACTCCTGAGAAGAAAATATCACCTCTAGTAAAGATTTATCAAAATTCCCTCTGATTCATTTTCATCATTTCCTTCCTTTTCAGTTGACATCTTTTTTTCCTTGTGTCAAAAGTCAAAACAAGCATCTTTTTTTTTTTTCTCTTCTGTGTTTCACTCTCTCAGTCCCCCTCTCTCTCTGGCTCATGCTGGGTTTGGGACAACCCAGCTGTGTGATAGATAGGAAAGTCATTCATGACCTTGCAGCAGAAGCCCCACCCTCTGTACTCCATGTCTTAGTAGGTATGTGAGATTGTGAGAGAACACTAAAAAAGGAGAGTAAATTGTGTGTTCAGGTAATTAAATTGGCAAGTCAGCTGACATAAAAACATTTCTTCTCATCCCGAGTTGAAGTTCTGGACTCCAAACTAATTAAGATGCTCAGCACATTAACAGAAGCAAACAAGACATTGATAACATCAAATTCTACTATTTTACCTTTTATGTGAAATCCAAAATTAAAGTTTGTTGGCATGTTTATAAGATAAACTTGACTCAGGAAGAGAACACGGACATGGAAGCTAAAACAAAACGAGCGCCTCCTGGTGGCTGGTTGCAGTAAATGTTTTAAATCAGATGAGTGTTAGAAGAAGAGAACGTTACACCAGTTTTAGCTTCACTTACTACTACTACTACTACTACTACTGTCATTTAGCAGACGCTTTTATCCAAAGCGACTTACATTGAGAGAACATACAAGCAAGAATTCAAAGAGAAGGAAAAAAATAAAAAAATTTCATTGGCTAACTGTGAAATCCAGAATAACATTTAAAATGTAACTTTTTACATACAGTATAAAGCTTTAAACAACCAAGCTCTAACCTATATTAGGGATCCTCTTGTCCAATAAGTGCCTAATAGAGCACTTCACTCTCATACTGCAGGTCTGCTTCTGAGGCAGAGCTTTCAGTTATCAGGCTCCTGTCTTGTGGAACAAGTTTCCACTTTTATTTTGTGAGGCAGACACCTTGTGTACTTTTAGGAATAGACTTATAATAAATAAACTTTCCTTTTTGCACTGTTCTATATTTAGTAACAGCTTAGATTATCCTGATCCATCCCTTTAGTTTTGCTACTATAGGCTTAGACTGCTGGAGGACATACTGACCACCTTTCTTCACTCTCCATGTTTGTATTTATTATTGTTGCTGCTATTAACTTTATCTCTGTTTATCTTTCCATAGAAATGATAACTGACTCAAATCCATCAGTGTTTGTCTTTCCTGTCCTCTCAGAATCCCAGTCGGTCAAAGAAAGCAGCTCAATCTGAGCCTGGTTGTGCCAGAGAGTTCCTCCTGTTAAAAGGGAGTTGGGGTGCAGTTGATAGCACTGTTGCCTTGCTGTGAGAAGACCCTGGGTTCAAGAGAAGACCATTGGTTCAAGACCAGGTCAGGATTTTCTGCATGGAGTTTGCATGTTCTCCCCATGCATGTGCAGGTTTTCTCCAGGGACTCCAGCTTCCTCCCACAGACTAAAAACATGCCTGGCAGGTCAATTAGCAGCTCTAAATTGTCCCCTAAGTGTGTGTGAATTATTGTCTGTCTAGATGTGGCCCTCTGATGAACTGGTAACTTGTCCAGATGTGGCCCCACCTCTCACCCACTGACCACCAGCTCCTTGCGACCTCAAACAGGCACAAGCAGGTAAAGAAAATGACTGTCTGACTTTTCTTTTACCAGGAAGGTTCCATTAAGATAAACTCACTCTTTTCAAGAGACTCCTAGGGGCAGTGGGGGAACCTGGGCTCAAACCTGCAACCCTTCACTTGGCAGTCAGCTACTCTTCTACAGCCACCTCTTTTAGTAGGATTTTCACCTGCTTGGCCGTGTAAGCAGACAATGAAGCATTGTTTCCCCCCAAATAAACAAGCAAGCAGATTCTAAGAGCCTCTGAGTCTGCAGCCACAGGGCAACAAGAAAAGGTTGTGTGCTGTAGATCAGACATCTTACTTTAGAATGCTTTGGAAGTAAAAATCAGAATGGAACACAGGATGTAAAAAAACCCAGTTACTATGTGTTTCCATGTTCGTGGCATTTGTGTGCACGAACTAAGGTTTCAGTGCAAGTAACACATGAATGTGCTTTCTGAGTCAGACTCCATGACTCGCTCTGACTTTAGAGGCCATGGACTTGTGAACCTGGTGACACCAGGATGGAGAATGGAGAGACGTTTGCGAACAGAGACTCAGCTCGACCTCTAAAGGGGCTCCCACAGGCTCGACACCATCAACCAAGGAGAAGAGGGAAGGTGAAAGACAGAAAGAAAAAGCAAAGAGCCAAAACCAAGTCATCAATTATTTTTAATGCCAGACAAACATGTTGTTTTGATCCCAAAAAAGCAGTGCAGCTAGATAAAGCTGTCTATAAATAAGCACACCTGGTGCTGCTCTAAGGCATTGGGACTGACAGTGCTGACTGCTGATGCTTTTGAAATTTGGCTCAAGTCTGCAGGTAAAGAATAGATGTGACAGTATGCTTCAGATAGATAAGTCACATGCCAAGCGTTTCTTCAACAAACACCGATGCTCACCTACAGTAAAAAAAAAACTATGTGTCAAATACAGGAAGCCAGTGAGAAGACGTGACTGACCAGTTTTTGGTTAGTTTGAAAAAAGAAAATATCTTCAGAAAAGACGACGCAAACAGTAAATGAATGCATCAACACGTCACCGTGTACTTTATACTGTAATGTGTTTAGAGTGGTGTGGATTTTTTTTAAACCAAAATTAACAACTAAACCAAGATGTTGCTTTTTAAGAAACCTGGAAATAAAAAAAAAAACCTCAATGTCTCTCAGAACCGAAGATTAAAGTTTGTGATGTTCCCGGCTACCTTTCTATTTTAATCATCTCAAAGCCCTTCAAAGTCATTAATGAGCCCAAACTCACAAAACATCCACCGTCATCATCAGAAATGAGGACCGCACAATAAATCCAAAACTTATCACTGCAAAGTATCACAAACAGAACACATAAACTCCATAAGAAAAAAACGTTACTTGCCAATTTTGATGACCCTGGCTGAAATTAGAGACGAGCAACGTGCCAAAACGATCATATCACAATTTTTTAACAGGTAAATCTCAATTTTATAATGATTTACATTCATTTTTAACTACCGATGTGTTTTTATGACTTTGTAAGTTACTGAACAATGTAACAACACAATTATTACTTGAACAATGTGAATAATGTGAAACTGGAGGAAAGCTGAAGTTATTTGTTCCATCCATCCTGGTGACTTACTGAGGTTTATATATAAATACAATTATACGTAGATAAATGTAAGAGTCATAAGAGTGTGTCGTCTTCAAACATGAGAAAACTTTGAAGTAATGTGTATTTTGCTGTAGAATGTGATGATTCTGCAATCTTTCCGCTTTTTACCTTTTAATCCTTCACGATCAAATATTATTTCGCCCCTCCTTAGCCAAAATGTTAAAGTACGTGGAAAGCTTTAAGCTAGTGCCTCACTGAGCTGTGACTGCTGGCAACTAGTTAGAGACATGAAATTGCAAAATATTCGAGGAATTCTTAATGCAAGTGCTTTGTTCATATGGGTGAGTTGGAACCTTCCTTCGGTCTACCGACAACCACCTTGCGAGAAAATGTTGTTGTAAGATCCGTGAACAGCAATTTCAAGTGGTTTTTATGAAGATCCTCTGGCTGTTGGCACATTCTGTCAGGGAATATATGTGGTGGAGGTCCAGTATCTCCAAATTTTTGTGTTGATCATGACACCTGCTTGGAAATTGTGGCAAATGTTTGTGAAGAGACTCCAGCTACATCTTCCAGAGCTGCAGCTGCAGGACGGAGAAGGTCTACCAGCTGCAGCTGCTGCTTTTGAGGACCCGGTGAGAAGAAAACCCTGCTGGTGGGTGCAGGAATGAATCCAGAGGCAGAACCTCGACAGCTAAAATCGCATTCAGTTCCATGAGCTGGACCAGTAGTCAGAAGGGACCGTTACACCTCTGCCGAGGTGTTGCATCGTGTTGCCTCATGCATCATGAAACATGAGAAGTAAGTGTAATTTTCTGGAAACAATAGCTTTTCATGCTGGTCTATTTTATATCCTTGTAAAAACGTGCAGTTCTCTACAATTTAGAAGTAAATAAAAAGTAAATGATCCCAGATCTTCCGGTTGTTTGAAAGACATTCACCTGGTGACCCTACGCAGGGGGTTTGTGTGACGCTTTCATGGATAATCTTGGACCAGACATCAAACTGGTTACGAACTTCTGAATGGGCCACAAACATTAGAGTCTTATAAGGCTGCATTAAGGAGACCAGAGGAAATGGTCCAATAATCATTCATAGCTCATCACAGTCGTTCATGCAGGTCATTGTGACCGAGGCTTAAATGAAAAGAGAGAATCAAAACAAGTATTAAAAAAAATCAGTTTACCATCATGGTGATATTCAGCGATATTGCAAATGCATGTTTTTCCTCATACTATGTAGAGCTAATACACATCTAAAGAGGAAAAGGTATATAAAATAGAGAAACACAGCTGATTTCATGTGGGCTTTAGTGAAGAAATTAAATGATTAATCACCTGACATGGTCTCCAAAACCACCAGATGTCAGCTCAACAAAAAAAAAAAATTAAAGTTATCTAACAAATGTGTCAAATTCTTAAACTGTTGCAACCAGCTCATCAAACCATCATTAATATTAAAATATAACACAAGTCAGACAAGTAGAAGAAGAATTCGAGCTACATGGAGAGAAGATCCTGCAGCAGAGCACCGTGTGAAAAGTCCGGAAGTGGAAAACAGTGCCAGGAGGTCCAGCGTCTGGATGCAGGCAGTCAAAGACTAGCGTTGCCTTGACAACTGTGATGCCTTGTTGATGATAATAACTGAGCAGCTTGCAGCCAGCACCCCTCTAATGTAGGATATACATATATTTACACAGTTCGGCTGCATATAGTGTTTGGAGAACGATAACTTCTGTTTAGACATACTATTAAATGAACTTTAAACAGAACAGAAGCATATAATATTAAATAAAGTTCTGTTTCTTTTAAATTTAATCCCTCTCCTCTTCTTAGCTTTTCCTCAATAGGTCAACACAAAACAAAAGGTCAGCAATATATCATTTGTGCTTCTTTTTAAGAGGCGTCTTTTACACCCAACGATCCATCTGCTCACCCAAAAAGCAGCGGGTTCGGATCAATACAGCGCCGGTGGACAGGGACTGTGGCTGCCGCGTTCTCAAACATTGACTGGAATAATGGATCAGCTTTTGGGTCACAGTGGACTCATTGTACCAGCAGCATGACCACTGAGGTTTCCTGCCTCTGCACCTCTTTGTTTCAACTCTTTTAATTAAGGAGCTGGGCAACTGAATTCCCTAACAGGCTTAGCAATTGGCAGCCCTGCAACCAGAACTGATTGTTCAATTCAGGATTTAACCCGTAAAAAGCTTTATTCGACCAGCACATACCGCTTTAATTTGTCCGGGTGTCTGGCCTTTTTTTTGTGTGTCTTATTGCATCAGAACAACAATCACAATTAAACGAGCTGGCCCGAAAGCAGGTGTTTACAACAAACACCGAGTTCATTTCAGATGAATGCTCTGACGAGCTTTCACCGATCTGATTAGGACCAATCCTGAGTCCTTTCCTCTTCCGCTGCATCAGCTGGTGATTTCTGAGCACATAGCCACTGCAGCATCCTACCTCCTCCTCCTCCTCCTCCTCCTCCTCTACACTCAGTTCTCCTCCCCCACCCTCCTTCAGCCCCTCTCCACCTGCTTTTAAATGCATGGCGCTGGCCTGCCAAACCAGCCTATGCATGCAGCATCACTCCTCTCCATCCCTCCAGAGTGAAGGCTGATGGTTATCAGTCTGTGCACCCCACGGGGCTGATCGAGAAGGATGCAAGATTGGAGTGAGCAAGCAAAGCCCTTCTGCTGCTCTGAGCACTACCAATAATTGATTGGGAGATAAGAGGCAACCTGAATCAGGATGGCACACCAGTCAGACTGAGAGAAAAATGGTTCAGGCAGTCCAGCTCCAAGCATCCACGCAAAAAAAATAGGCCACAGAAATAATCAAGAGTCCAGAAAAACATTATGCAGGAATCGACTTGCAAAATGTCTGAATCACTCTTCTTCTTCTTCCATTTAAAAAATGATCAGATCCTCTTTCTGGTTGCATGTGGGTACAGTAATGCAATGCACTCCTCTGCCTGAAGCATGAACAGAGGAAAGCAGCCTACACACATGTCCCATACCCTCCTAAAGCTCTCCGGGACCTACGTCTGCTGTACATTTTGCCCATCTGTTTCGTAACAGTCCACACCAGTCATGTCCCAGCTGGATTAAAGCCTCTGGTGCCTTGTGATGGGTATATTATAGGCCCAGCACTACCGATCTAGCATCTCATGGCTGAATCAAGATGGGGGGGTAACCTATATCTGCTCCATAAATAACAGCTATGTGATGCACTCTAATATAAACCACTAAACGCTACAGGGCTACCTATACATCACTCCTTAGCGCACAGGATGCAGGGCCCTGCCTGCAACAATAGGCCTATGCATAATTTTGAGCCATTCACACACACAAACACACACACACACACGTATGTCGCTGGATAGCATAATGCTAGTCCGCCTTTGTCCGTGTAGTTTGTTTCGGTGGTGACACACAAGCAGACCTGCAAGATGTTGGAGAGACTGATTCAAGCCGTGTGGGTCGCTGGTGTTGTGCGCAACGTTGTAACCATCGGATCCTGCATCACTTCAGGGTACATATTGAGGTCATGTGAATGACCAACATACAAAGCCCAGTGTCTCCTACAGCCCCGCTGTAAAGGCTCTTTTTTCATGTATCTAACTGCAAACTGGTCATTTAGTCAACAATGGCTGGTGATTAAACTCGCCTCGCAGCACCGGCGGGGTCACATGCTCTTCTCAGCTTCTTTGCAATAATACGCCGATTATTTTTCTCTCCCTGCTTTCTGTGTGCTTCGTTTTATCAACATACATTTTAGAAAACATCATCTGAAAGAATATGACATCATCCCCTGAAAGGCACACAACTGTGGGAGTGAAGCATCGTAAATAAAACATAGCGAGTTGGGGCGCAGTGATTCTACTGTTTTTCTATGGCTTCCTTCCTTCTGTTTTCCATCATGTTCCTGCATCCACTCACCAGGTTCAGCACCGTCTCCACGATGTCCCTGTTGCTAACCTCCCCGACCTGGATCAGGCCCACCAACACGGCAAATTTCATCTGGATATTCCTGATCGGAACGGCGGGGTTGATCACCCCGGCCGGGAGAACCATAGAGCCGGCTGCGGACACCATCCTCTCCCCGTTGGAGACGGAGCCAGCGCCCGCGGTGGCGACCTGCTGCTGCCCGGAGGAGCCCGCCGGAGGATGGGACTCTCGGTCTGTGTCCGTGAGCGAAGAAGCAGAGCCCGGTGGTGCTGAAAGCGGCTTCTCGCTCGACATTTCCCCTCGGAAACAGGGAGGAGAGGAGCGTCTCCGCTGTCTCTCACACCTGCTTTACAAGCTCGAGCGTCTGCTGCTGCTCAAAACCATCCACTGCGTAGAAAGAAGAAGAAGAAGAAAGAGGGAAAACGGTGTTTTTTAATCCTCTGAATTCACCCTATCCTCCAGAAAATATGTAGGGATTCATAAGGCTGGGGAGAAAAATCTATGGAGTCTTCTTGACAGAATGGTAGCCTGTGTTCCTATGTCTCTTTCTCCTCCTCTCATTGGCAGGCTGCAGTCAGTGCGGCGGTCGTGGAGGAGACAGCGCCGCGTTCACGCCCCCTGTCTGCGGGAGCGCGCTTTTACCACGCATGCGTACTTCGAGACTCCTTGCAAGGGCGCAGTGGCGGATTAACACGGAGCCATAGGTGCGTAGGTTCAACATAGCCCATCACTGTATAAACAACTGTTTCATTGTTTTAATTCTTAATTTTTTTGTTTTAAAATACTTTTGTTTTACAGTATTAAGTACAGTATTACAGTAAAAAAAACAAAAACAGAAGTACATAAAGTCTGTCTGTGATGTTTATTTCCACCTGGACAGTTCTATTTACACCTGGACAGGTTGCTAATCCATCACATAGAGACAGACAACCACTCACACGCACACCTAGGGACAGCTTAGAGTTGCCAATTAATCTCAAGCATCTTTAGTCTGCAAGAGGAAGCTGGAGTCCATGGAGAAAAGACACATATGCACAGAGAGAACATGCAAACTCCATGCAGAAAGGACCTGGCTGGTTTCAAACCCAGAAACTTCTTGCTGCAAGGCAACAGTGCTACAAACCGCATCAACATGCAGCCCAAGTTTCAGTTTCTGCCTCACAAACTGGGAAATAATTTTGCCTATAAGTTTTGCAGATTAAAGTTTAAAAATATTGATAAGAATTTAATTAAATTAGGATTTGATAAAATAAATATCCTCAATTATTATACTATTTCTATAAAATCAGAACTTGTTTTTTTGAGAAATATGACAAAAAGTTCATGCAATCAAAAATTAATTTAAAATATAATTTTACCAATAGAGATCATCTCAAAACACCTCTCAGTATCACACATGCAGCAGGATTGTGACCCCAAACTTTGGAAACCACTGGCTTAAGATGAATTGTTTGGTAGGAGCTGTTTATAATTCAGAAGAAAAGATAAATTTAATTAAAAGTATCATCAACACAATTATCAAATTTATTTATAAAGCACATTTAAAAAACTTCAGTTAACCAACAAGTTGTACACAAACCTGAGTGTTTAACCTTAATTAGTATCACAGGTGTCTTCAATCTTTTCATCAGCCATTCAGTTTCTTTTAAGGAAAACAAACATAACTGTGCAGTTTTGTATCTTTTTGTGCTCCGAATTGTACATGGAGCAGAGAAACAAAAGATTAAATGTGTCTGAGGAGCTCAGAGAGAAGGCTTTAGATCTCCATGTTAAGGGTAAAGTCTCTAACATGATGTAGGAACAAGAGGAAACCATGTCACTGTTTGATCACACCAACTGTCACATTATGAGCCATAATGAGCTCCACTATGAACAGGAAAACACAAAAAAGCCAGATTGGAATTCATCAAAATGCACATTGTCTCCAAAGTTACTGGGACATGATCCTCTGGACCAGGGGTGTCCAACTCCAGGCCTCAAGGGCCAATATCCAGCATGTTTTAGATGTTCCTCTGCTTCAACACACCTGATGCAGATAAATGGGTCGTTAACAAGCTTCTGCTGGACTTGCTGAGATGTTGCAGATGGGAATCAGGTGTGTTGAAGCAGGAAAACATCTAAAACATGCAGGATAGTGGCCCTCGAGGCCTGACTTTGGGCAATAACTGTTATTATTACTTACTTTTATCAGGGACACCATGCTGGACTACTGCCGCACAAATGTTGACACTATACCTTGTTTAAGATTGTGGATTTTATTTTCTTCAGAGAACCAAAATAATTCTATATCTCACTTAATAAAATGGATCTTTATAATTAAAATTAAATTAAGTAAAATTAAGACAGTTTAAATGGGTAAATACGGATTTGGGAGGGTGATTCAATTCACTTATCTCAATACTAATGCTTAGAATAAAGTAAAAAAAAAAGGTGCAAGGGTTATGTAAGGTCAATGAGATTGAACCCTTTCTCAGAAGATTGTTTTTACAGTCTATGATTTGCTGAAAATGTAACTGTATGACAGGCCAGGCAAAAACAAACATTAACCAAGGTGTGAATGTATACGATAAGTAAATGTGCACAAAGTTAGTTATTTAAATGATTTTGTCAGAATTTGAAAGGAGAAGTTTGGTTTTAAGATGAGAACTTGGAGAAAGTTAAAAAATATATTATTTGTGTTTCAGAGTCTTTGTGTCACACTGAGAAGGGATCTGAGTTAGTCTTTCAACAAAAATGGAAAGACTGTCTTCTTTTGTTGAAGGAGATCTGCAGGTGATGTTCTTGTCTGCTGGCCGGAGGAGTCGTACGAGATTCTATTGACCAATCAGTTACACTGTTCCTATTAATAAACTTTACTTTGCTGGTCTCAAACAAGAATTTATATTCAGACTAAAACTGAACAATGAATTGCTTAGAAATAGTTGTCTTTACACAGTTTCAAAAGTCTTGTTGCAAGTTATAAAAAGTGTAAAATTTGCAAAGGAAATAAACAAAACTGTATGACTTACAAACACACTGAGAAGCTTCTGGCTTGATCTACATCACCTCAGAAGATACAGTGGGGCAAAAAAGTATTTAGTCAGCCACCAATTGTGCAAGTTCTCCCACTTAAAAAGATCAGAGAGGCCTGTAATTTTCATCATAGGTATACCTCAACTATGAGAGACAAAATGAGGAAAAAAAATCCAGAAAATCACATTGTCTGATTTTTAAAGAATTTATTTGCAAATTATGGTGGAAAATAAGTATTTGATCAATAACAAAAGTTAATCTCAATACTTTGTTATATAGCCTTTGTTGGCAATGACAGAGGTCAAATGTTTTCTGTAAGTCTTCACAAGGTTTTCACACACTGTTGCTGGTATTTTGGCCCATTCCTCCATGCAGATCTCCTCTAGAGCAGTGATGTTTTGGGGCTGACGCTGGGCAACACGGACTTTCAACTCCCTCCAGAGATTTTCTATGGGGTTGAGATCTGGAGACTGGCTAGGCCACTCCAGGACCTTGAAATGCTTCTTACGAAGCCACTCCTTCGTTGCCCGGGCGGTGTGTTTAGGATCATTGTCATGCTGAAAAACCCAGCCACGTCTCATTTTCAATGCCCTTGCTGATGGAAGGAGGTTTTCACTCAAAATCTTACGATACATGGCCCCATTCATTCTTTCCTTTACACGGATCAGTCGTCCTGGTCCCCTTGCAGAAAAACAGCCCCAAAGCATGATGTTTCCACCCCCATGCTTTACAGTAGGTATGGTGTTCTTTGGATCCAACTCAGCATTCTTTCCCCTCCAAACACGACAAGTTGAGTTTCTACCAAAAAGTTCTATTTTGGTTTCATCTGACCATATGATGTTCTCCCAATCCTCTTCTGGATCATCCAAATGCTCTCTAGCAAACCGCAGACGGGCCTGGACGTGTCCTGGCTTCAGCAGGGGGACACGTCTGGCACTGCAGGATTTGAGTCCCTGGCGGCGTAGTGTGTTACTGATGGTAGCCTTTGTTACTTTGGTCCCAGCTCTCTGCAGGTCATTCACTAGGTCCCTCCGTGTGGTTCTGGGATTTTTGCTCACCGTTCTTGTGATCATTTTGACCCCACGGGGTGAGATCTTGTGTGGAGCCCCAGATCGAGGGAGATTATCAGTGGTCTTGTATGTCTTCCATTTTCTAATAATTGCTCCCACAGTTGATTTCTTCACACCAAGCTGCTTACCTATTGCAGATTCAGTCTTCCCAGCCTGGTGAAGGTCTACAATTTTGTTGCTGGTGTCCTTTGACAGCTCTTTGGTCTTGGCCATAGTGGAGTTTGGAGCGTGACTGTTTGAGGTTGTGGACAGGTGTCTTTTATACTGATAACGAGTTCACACAGGTGCCATTAATACAGGTAACGAGTGGAGGACCGAGGAGCCTCTTAAAGAAGTTACAGGTCTGTGAAAGCCAGAAATCTTACTTGTTTGTAGGTGACCAAATACTTATTTTCCACCATAATTTGCAAATAAATTCTTTAAAAATCAGACAATGTGATTTTCTGGATTTTTTTCCCTCATTTTGTCTCTCATAGTTGAGGTATACCTATGATGAAAATTACAGGCCTCTCTGATCTTTTTAAGTGGGAGAACTTACACAATTGGTGGCTGACTAAATACTTTTTTGCCCCACTGTATATCAGTTATAAAATGGTAATTTGATCATTCAGACTTTCATCTACTGAACAATTAAACATGTAAACAACTTCCATGTGTTTCCGCCTGAGCACGAGATCAGCAAATGTACGCACACTCATAAAATGACAAAATTAGTCCAACAGATATAAAAGAAGTGATTAGTTGAAACATCAAATAAAAACATTAACTTCTAAAAAAAAATAGTTTTAATCTGCATATTTAGTACACTGACTGTTGATGCTTTAAATTTAAGCTTTTCTATTTGTTTTCATTAGAAATAGGAATCTGTTTCTTTCAGAGGCCATTTCATGCAAATTTCAGGACTTTGTGGTTATTTTGTTAAGTATTAACCAGTAATATGAAACATTTTATATCTAAAAAATATTAGGAAACACTGATTAACAGACCTTTCAATCTGTCTGCGTTAAAATTCGGGTGGTTCCGGCTCGTTCTGTCAGGCTTCAGCAGCTCGTTCATATTCATTATTCGAATTTGCTGGACTCAGATTGGCTAACAAACTAGCCTATGAGAGCAAGGTATACTGTTTCCTGCCCCGCTGCACATGGCAACAACAGACGTTCTCTCTTCCTGTTTGCTACGTTTTATGCTAACAACATGCTAGGCATGGTTTCAACTTCGGGAGCTGATGAATACTAACGAACAAAGGAGTTGAGATGAAACCGGCCGTTCAGACTCGGGAGAACTCGGGTTTTATCGCCACCTGCGTAGTTTGAGAGATTAAAACTGAAAGAGAAGTTGTTAACTTGTTTTCACACCCACTATGAAGGTGTGGAGCTAAAATATTTAACAGAAACCTCAGAAAAAACGTTTTTAATGGAAGGGCCTCTTTAAGGTCTTGCACTTGTTTAATTTTAGCATATTTTGATTCACAGTTCTGGGCAAAGCATCTATCACACGTTACTAACAGCAACATCTGATTATTGCTGCTAGTTTCCATCCTGTGTGTGTACATAAGCTGGAAAGTCTTTTCCTCAACAATGAACACTGATTTGTTTCTTTGAGTGTATTTTCACTCAGGCAGTAACATCTCCTGAATGTCTCACTCCTTATCATTCTGAGTTACTGACCTTTGACAAGCCAATCTTGGACATAAAGAAACCAAAAGGAGACGGTCACACACGCACACATAAAACACTGGAAACTGCAACACACTCCTCTCACGCTATTCCTCGAACTAACACGCTTCCCCTTGTGCTCACACTTTGATTCACATTTACACGTGCACGCAACCCCTGCAGAGGGCTTCCTCACGCACAAACACATTCCTCTTTGTTTTCAGACAAAGACTTGCTTCTACATCTTTGTCGAGATTCTACAAAAGACTCCATCATGAGAAGGAGGGTTCTGACTGGTGATTGGACAAAAGAATTAACAATAGTCACCTCATTGCTCTTTTTATTTGTCCTCCACATCTTCTCTTTTTCTCACTTCTAGCAGATGTGCAGCATCTGCAGTTTGGCAGAGGTTTTTCTATCTGTTGTAGTGTTTTAGTCACAGTGTTCTTTGTCCTGCTGTAGCACAAGGTGGGACTGAGCCTCAGCATCATGCAGACAAAGTGCAGCAGAAGCTTTGATTGGTATAAAATGAACAAAGTACAGAATACAAACATGTATGACATGATAATTTCCAGAAAACCTTGTTCTGATAGTTCTTCTGGTCTCTCTGTTAGGTGTGACCGTGAAGCAGAGGTGACCTCAGACAGTGACAGTCAGACACTCAGGTAATAACTTCCTGTTTTCTCCAACAGATGTGACTCATCAGCAGGACGGCTGCGTGTCCGTGGGCGCTCCTGCATGTATTCTGTGTCTGTGTGAGAGCGTGAGGGAGATGAGAAATGGGCCGATTACAGAGATAAAACAAGGCATTAGTTCTCTGAGACTTGCTGTAATTTGTCAGGTGAGTAATTTTGATCTGATCTGAGAATTAGTCACCTAAGAATTAACCCTCTAACAAAATCTAATAAACTCAGTTGGTTTGAATCTTTAATTTAAAAATTGCATATTTTTGTTTATTATAGTTTTGAAGACATGTCAAGTATAACTCTGCTGCTTACATGTTTTTTAATAAAATCAACTCAGTGTTACTGATGATGTCACGAGAGCGTACATTTTGTGTTGATTTTTTTTTTTTTTTGCAAAATATCACGTTACTGCTTGTTATTATTCATTTATCAACTACAACAGTCGATCCCACAGTTGTTTGAACAATTTAATTTAACTAACACAAAATATTAAGGCTAACCCCTCATTTACACATCAGCAGCGCGTAGCATTTTGCTCATGAAATCAGCTGTGCGTCCCTTCCCACTGGGAACATTCCAGACACGTATTACTTGCATAAAGCATTCGATCCAGTTGTTCCAGGGAGATGTGATTTCGTCAGTAAAAACAACAAGAAGCAGGGAGAAAGACAACATGTATCCAGAAGGTAGCCTATGTGGTTTATTTTTACACCACCTACGGACTTCAAACCCACCACGGATACTGGATTTTTAAGTTGTCTTGCAAACAGAAATCCACATGTTTCCTGAAACATCTGGGTATTTTACGTTTCACGAATGCCTGATTTCCTGTCTGGTCCAAACTAAACTGCTGAGCTTGACGTGTTTTAGAAGCATAGCGCATAAAAAAAAGAACAGCCACGTAAAGGTCGCAACACTACGCTTCTGAGATGCGTCTGATTCGCGCCCGGTGGAAACGGTCCCATTGAATTTAATGGCGGCTTTCAGCCGCATATTTAGCTTCACAAACGTTACACATCTGTTACACGCCCAGTGGAAAGGACGAGTGACTGTCAAACATAAGGTATCTACGGTTTCTTATTCATTAAAAATTGGAACAATAAAATACTCTTAAATAAAAGTGACTTTGAGAAAGCTTTTAAAAGCTAACTTTTCTCACAAAGAGAAATTAATGTCTCTCTGTACAAGAACTTTTTTTCGCTTTGCTAAAAATAAAACAATCAAATTTGAAAGGAACAAATAGATGACCGAAATTATTTGACAACACATTTGTCAGTAATTAGGTGCCACCACCTGCTTTGACACTCATTATTTTCTACATGGGGTGGGTATCACCTAGCCACATCTGCCTCTCATTAATGCTCATTATTCACACGCTACTTAAAGGAGAACGCCCGTTTTTTGCAATTGGGGCCTTATTTATTCTGTGAGATGTGTTTTACTCGTCATCAGTGGTACTTTTTTGCGATTCGGATTCGTCTCGGAGATTTTTGATTCACACGGCAAACACCTAAACGCCAATAAACGAGAGTCGGTTGGGCCTGCGTTCGCCGACCCTAAATCGGTTTAAAATCAGTTCAAATCCGTTATTTTTTTAATCTGGCCATTTAGATACTCTATTGTTTATTCCGTTCCAGTGCCATCTTGAATCCTGCGCTCATAGAAATGATAAACAAAGGAAGCTAAGACACTGCATCAATAGAATGGGCGCGCGGAGAGATGACGTCACTCTCCCGTCACTGTAAAAAATATCATTTCTATGAGCGCAGGATTCAAAATGGCACTGGAACGGAAAAAACAATAGAGTATCCTAAGCTGCACGGAAGCTGTTATGGGATGTGTAGCCTTACATGGGATTTTCCCTAAATAGGTTTCCTTCTAAGTTACCTGACATGATCTATCTGTGAGTGTCTCCTTGTAGCTTCCAGATCATCTCTAAGCAGCTCCACCCTCACACCAACCCTAAGCTACTTCTACCTGCCCACTCTCCACCATTGCTTCTGTGTAGTCACCAATTTCTGGGTTATCTGAGACACAAAGCTTTTAGGTGGTGTGTCACTGGGTTCTCCTTGAGTTGGAGAGACCTAAGAACTATGAAGAGCCACAAAAAGCCAGCTAATTCTTGAACAACACATCACTAGCTTGAATGTCATACAATTCATTTGCAGTTTTGACATAAACATAATTTGGTCATGCTCATTCCGTAATTCCAACTGAAAATTAGCATGTTTTCTTTCAGAAAACTCCAAATCATGATAATCTCAATCATCTTTTATGTGGAAGAACTAAATTGTTTACATTTAAAGGCCCACTCTGATAAAAATCGTGTTTTCTTTCATTTCTATTTTTTAACAGAAGTCGTTCTGCACAGTTCCTTCTTGAGAGCTTAGAAGAATGATAATCCTCCAAATCCAAAATGATTTTTTTAAGTTTTAAAACTTGACCATGACCAATACTGAGGATGTATTTCGCGAGCAAAAGGCTATGCACCGCTGACTTGTCCAGTGTAAATGATCTTGTGGCCATGCATTTCTGAGTATTTCTGCATTCAAATCACTGTGACTCAGTAGCCGAAGCAAAATGCGTCCAAAAAAAGACCACGTTTGTGAGGTTAAAAAGCCAGTGGGTGGGCCACAAGCTCTGAACTAGCATTAACAGGGAGCTCTCAGCAATGAGGAACGGCAGGGGGATCCTCTACGCTAATGGTTCCGCCCACAGCACAGAGGTAAATTGCTAATGAACTACTGCGGCTATGCAGAAACTACTTCCTAGAAAACAGCACAGGTTTTGTTATTTTGGGCAAAAACGCCATAATAGTAATAATTTAAAGACCACTGAGACACTTTAAAATAGCTCAAAAGATGATTGTAGTGGGTCTTTAATGTTTTTCATGGTATTATCTTGCCTTAAATTAATTGTCTGAATTTTAATTGCCTCTAGTTGATCTGATTCTGAGTCTTGCTATGATATTAGTTAGGTCAAGTTTATTGATGGAGCACTTTGACATACAGCATGACAGCTAACCAAAGTGCTTTACAGCAAGTCAAGAAATAAAGCAAAATAGAAGACACAACAGTAAACAAATACTTAAAGTAAATAATACTGCCAATGCAAGAAACTATTTGTGATCAAATCAGTCATTAGGGGGAAAAGCATTAAACAATATTCACATCCTGGATTTGTGGATTGTGATTAAATTTACTTATCAGCTTCTTTTCTAAGATTGTCTGTAATCTTGAGGATAAATATTTTCATTAGGCAGTTCACATTCTCCACCTCATTCAGTCAGTTGCTCAGAAAAGATGGAATAACTGAAGAAAATCTTCAAAGAGCACCTTAAAGCAGCTTATTACTGTTTTAAAGATAAAAATAACTCTTGAATTCTACTGAAGGAAAGAAGATACTCAGAAAAAAAGAAATCCTGTTAAAATATCACATCCTCAGTATTGGTCATGGTCAAGTTTTCAAACTTAAACAAATCATTTTGGATTCAGAGGATTATAATTCTTCTAAGCTCTCAAGAGGGAACTGTGCAGAACTACTTCTGTTGAAAAAATAGAAATGAAAGATTTACAAATGCTTGTTAACAGTCCTTCTTTTTGATTAGTAGACCCAGAAAACTATGACCATGCATGAAGGAGCAGAAAACAAACATGTCAGCTTTGTTAGCTACAAGGGAAATTCAGTTGTCAGTATTCCTGACAGCTGTGTACATCTGACTTGTGTTTAAATCCCACAGAGCATCAATCCTCCGAAGAGCCAGTTATTATGCTAGAAAAGCTTTGCTCAAACTCTCAGAAGTTTATTAAAAATTCAACTCAAGATCCGAAGATTTCCAAAGATATCCCGTCTGTCATGTTGAGTTTCTGCTGATAGTGCATAGTCAGAAACCCAGCAAACAGAGTTGATGAATAAATCCTTAAAGAGGCCATTTCTCTCAAATTTCAGAACTTTGTGGTTATTTCTTAAGTATTAACCTGTAATATGAAACATTTTATATCTAAAAAACGTCAGGAAACACTGATTAACAGACCTTTCAATCTCTCTGTGTCAAAACTCATTAATATTCATCAGTCGAATTTGCTGGACTCTGATTGGCTAACAAACTAGCCTATGAGAGCAAGGTATACTGTTTCCTGCCCCGCTGCACATGGCAACATCAGACGTTCTCTCTTCCTGTTTGCTATGTCTTATGCTACAGCTTTTAGCCAGCAGCATGCTAGGCGTGGTTTCAACTGCAGGAGTTGACTATTGAGCGAATACAAACAAATACATCGAACTCGGGTGTAATCACCACCTGCGTAGTTTGAGAGATAAAAACTGAAAGAGAAATTGTTGACCTGTTTTCACACCAACTATGAAGGTAAGAACACCTGTGGAGCTAAAATATTCAACAGAAACCTCAGAAAAACTGTTTTTAATGGAATGGGTTAATGCAGGGGTAGCCAACTCCAGGCCTCGAGAGCCACAATCCTGCACATTTTAGATGTTCCTCTGCTTCAACACACCTGCTGCAGATGAACAGGTCGTTAACAGGCTTCTACAGGACTTGCTGAGAGGTTGCAGATTTGAATCAGGTGTATTGAAGCTAAAATGTGCAGGATTGTGGCTCTCGAGGCCTGGAGTTTGCCACCCCTGGGTCAATGGGTCAAAAGTTGTGGAATTAAGCCTCACTTAACAGCTGGCTTGAACGAACAGTATGTAAGATGGATTGGAAAATTTAAAAAGGACCTTAGAGTCGTAGGGCCTTATTGCTGCACTCAAATGTGGATTGCAAGTTGCTTATGCAAAAATTTTCTGTACTCAGATCATCAAATATTTATCAGTAACAGAATTTTAACCTGATTGTTCAGATTATGGTTGTCATACAAACTCCAGTTTCCCTCCATTTTTCCTCTTAGTCTTGAATCATTTTCACAATGTAAATACTGCATCAAAAGGCTTTTATACAGTTTAAAATAATATGTTGCCAATCCTAAAAAGATTCTGTATTGAAGTGAAAATCTTGCTACAGAAGTAAACAAATAAAAGCTCTGTGAAAGTAGTTGCTCTTATATTATTTGACACTCAAAGATAAAAGTTTGATCTTGTTGATTTTCCCTCTGTTTATGTTAGAAAATATTTCATGAACTACAAACACTTATTTGAATGAAAATCTCAAAGTAATCACTGCATGCCACGATGTACGCAGCTTCTGAACCTAATCCAGTTCAAGATAGCGTCACATCAAGTCAAGACTAGCAAACATAAAAGTGTCTCAAACTCAGTTTGACAGATATTTAGGTAAAGTGTGGAGTGTTAGGAGAGTTAATGTTTTTCTTGCTCATGTAAAAGCTAATAAAATGATAATTTTATCTAAAATATGATCTTCCAACCTCCACTCATCCATCTGTCTCTCATACAGATTAGTTCCAGCAAAGGGTTCGATCCCCACTATCATTACATGAAGACAGATCACACCTTGTGACAGGTCGCCAGTCCATGACATGCAAAAAAAACTGCATAAAAAAAAACAATTGCAGTAGTGGAAGAATTAAATTAGTTGCATAGGAAAAAGTTGAATATAATTTCATGCATGAAATGAGAGCGTCATACAAACATTGGTGCATGAGGCTGATGTCGTCTAGCTGTATATTATGTAATGCTGATACGGATAGACTATCAGAATTCTGGACGTCATTGTACCTAATATGAGTCCTCTAACAAAAACGTCTTGGAGACATTGATAAGCTGTAGCTGTGAGTCTAATCTGAGTTTTTATTGATGAGGAAATCAAGAACAAGATTTTCGCTTTTAATCATTCGTCCCTGTGACACGTTTGTACAAATGACGCTTGAAAATCTCTGACATTGCAAAGCCATGGTACGTTTTTAATGAATAAGTTGAAATTTTTACAACGAATAAACTAATAAACTTTAGCAGTTTGCCACAAATTTACTAAAAACTCTGGAACAAATATCACAGTCAAAATTACTGTAGATTTGTAAAAAAAAATATTTATGAAAAAAAAAAAAGTCTGAGTATTTACAAACACCTGCAGACCTGCTTCATGTCTCACTAGCTTGTCAGAAACCTTTTCAGTATTAGAAAAAATAAATCCCAGCATACTTACATGGAACAGAAATTCCTGGTATAAGCTGCATTTATAGTTTCACTGCCAGAAAGAGACACGTCATCTATTTGTATTTACAGTCTGAGTTCTACCACAAGATGTTAACAATACATACCACTGAAGAATTAACACATACTTCACCAATTTTCTGTCATTTATCATGTTTTCTATTGATTACAATCTACACACACACACATACCTGTGCAAACAATTACCAACATTTTCCAATTAATTATTCATACACTGAATAATTTATTCATTAATGACCTTATCTTGGTTGTCTGGGAGAAGACTGTGGATTAGCCTCTCTCAGGAGACAAACATCTGTTTTCCCCACATCGTTCTCGCTCTCTGATCAGGTTTAATAATGTGAACACAGTGCAGATAAACAGCAGCAGCATCAGAAAACAACATTACTGCAAGCATGGGATCTCTGTAGTTGTAGTTAGTGGGAAGGCTGGTCTTTTTAACAGAGGAAGATTATATTTTTGACAGGTATGTATGGGTTTTTTGACAATAGAATTATGGGGGGGGGGGGGGAAGAAATTTTCNGTGAATGACCTGCAGAGAGCTGGGACCAAAGTAACAAAGGCTACCATCAGTAACACACTACGCCGCCAGGGACTCAAATCCTGCAGTGCCAGACGTGTCCCCCTGCTGAAGCCAGGACACGTCCAGGCCCGTCTGCGGTTTGCTAGAGAGCATTTGGATGATCCAGAAGAGGATTGGGAGAACATCATATGGTCAGATGAAACCAAAATAGAACTTTTTGGTAGAAACTCAACTTGTCGTGTTTGGAGGGGAAAGAATGCTGAGTTGGATCCAAAGAACACCATACCTACTGTAAAGCATGGGGGTGGAAACATCATGCTTTGGGGCTGTTTTTCTGCAAGGGGACCAGGACGACTGATCCGTGTAAAGGAAAGAATGAATGGGGCCATGTATCGTAAGATTTTGAGTGAAAACCTCCTTCCATCAGCAAGGGCATTGAAAATGAGACGTGGCTGGGTCTTTCAGCATGACAATGATCCCAAACACACCGCCCGGGCAACGAAGGAGTGGCTTCGTAAGAAGCATTTCAAGGTCCTGGAGTGGCCTAGCCAGTCTCCAGATCTCAACCCCATAGAAAATCTCTGGAGGGAGTTGAAAGTCCGTGTTGCCCAGCGTCAGCCCCAAAACATCACTGCTCTAGAGGAGATCTGCATGGAGGAATGGGCCAAAATACCAGCAACACTGTGTGAAAACCTTGTGAAGACTTACAGAAAACGTTTGACCTCTGTCATTGCCAACAAAGGCTATATAACAAAGTATTGAGATTAACTTTTGTTATTGACCAAATACTTATTTTCCACCATAATTTGCAAATAAATTCTTTAAAAATCAGACAATGTGATTTTCTGGATTTTTTTTCCTCATTTTGTCTCTCATAGTTGAGGTATACCTATGATGAAAATTACAGGCCTCTCTGATCTTTTTAAGTGGGAGAACTTACACAATTGGTGGCTGACTAAATACTTTTTTGCCCCACTGTACTTCACCAATTTTCTGTCATTTATCATGTTTTCTATTGATTACAATCTACACACACACACATACCTGTGCAAACAATTACCAACATTTTCCAATTAATTATTCATACACTGAATAATTTATTCATTAATGACCTTATCTTGGTTGTCTGGGAGAAGACTGTGGATTAGCCTCTCTCAGGAGACAAACATCTGTTTTCCCCACATCGTTCTCGCTCTCTGATCAGGTTTAATAATGTGAACACAGTGCAGATAAACAGCAGCAGCATCAGAAAACAACATTACTGCAAGCATGGGATCTCTGTAGTTGTAGTTAGTGGGAAGGCTGGTCTTTTTAACAGAGGAAGATTATATTTTTGACAGGTATGTATGGGTTTTTTGACAATAGAATTATGGGGGGGGGGGGGGAAGAAAATTTCATTAAACATTAAGGGTGGACATGTTTTTTAAAAGACATTTAATATTTGAGATATTAAATTAAATCACTTTTATTCTAAGGGCTGTTCCACATTCAAATCTAAAAAAAAGGAAATAATACACTGAATAAATGAAAGATTTTTGCTGCATGATGGTGCATGCTAGAAGATTTTTTTTATATATTTTACAGGTTACACACTTTGTTTTTAGATCTTTTGCTACATGTTTACCGTAGAGTGTGTGACATCATCAAACTGATGTTTCAGCAGTCACTGTAGCTCAACAAAAACGTACATGTTTGACCATCAGAGCCTTTGTGCCACTCGCAGTTCAAGGATTTTCAAATATTTTTTTGGAAAGCAAATGTTTGTTTTAGACAGTTTCTGTTTGCAAGCCTGCACACCTGTGTCTCTGTGGATTTGTGTCTTTTTCTCACAGGTGTGTGGTTACCATGGTGACCCTATTGAGCCTCTGGCAGCAGTTTCAACATTTATGTAGATCTTGGTTGTTTTGCCAAAATTTATACAGTTTATACAGAAAAACAAGTTTTCTACAGAAGCTTAAATTAAAACTAAAGTCTTAAATCACAATTAGGCTTTTAATAGAATATAACTGACTTATGTTGAAATGTAAATTTTGGGCGACAGAGTCAACATTTCTTCAAAATTTTTACTTAGTTTGACAAAACAAGTGATACTGAAATAGACTCAGTGTAACACGTTTATTTTAATTTCTGAGTGTGCTCATGTACAATTATAGTAAATAACTTTTTGGTTCCCTTTAATATTTATTTTGCCATACATGCAAATTCTGAGGAATTTTAAAACTAAACTCAATTTCAAGGCGAGTCTTGATGCAGAATTTTCAAAAGCGATTGGTGTTCAGTAAAATAAACCCACATGACGGGATGATTAGATGACAATTAGAACAGAAGTATTCTGTAAATTGAGATTTAAACTTAATTTTGAACCTAATTAGCGTGAGATTAATAATTAGATAACATGTCAAAGTTTTGAAGGATGCTCCTCTCATATGTGTATGTATGCATGCATGCTAAAAAGCTATATGAACATGCATTTCCTCTGTTCTCCAGAAGAGGCCTCCTTAAATCTGTAGGAAGAGTGACTCGTGTTGTAGAATTATGATTACAAAAAGAAAAATCCACCGTGTTGTGTGAGCTTCAGAATTAAAAACGACCAATTTTTTTTTCAGTGGCCCTTTATTTAGTTTCCACCAATTTCTCAGTCTTCTGTTAACATCTCAGGGATAAAGTGGATTCATGGGAAAATTATCGATTCACCTTTTAAAACTTTTTTTTCTTCCTTGGAGTAATTTGCAACATGATGTTCCTCATTTGTCAGAGAGCCCATGAAACAATGGAGATCAAGCACACCCACCGTGTAGGGGGATCATTAGCATTCAGGAGCTGTTACCATGTGCCCCACTTTCCAGATAAACCACTGACATGTTAAATGAGGTAGAAGTTAAAATAATGTCTCTCCGCTGTCACAACAGACATGCTGACTCACACGCAGAGAAGGTTTTACAAAGCAGTGTCTGTATTCAAACCCCCTGTCCTCTAAAAGAGTCCTCGCTATCTAACTTGGCTAAGTAGGTAAATGTGATTGAGTATTGATCCGAGCATCGGAGGGTTCGTTTCCATTCATTGCTTTAGAAGGACACAAGGAGAGATGTGGAAGGAAAAAATAAAGTCCTGAGAGAGAGAGAGAGAGTGAGAGTGAGAGTGAGAGTGAGAGTGAGAGTGAGAGAGAGAGAGAGAGAGAGAGAGAGAGAGAGAGAGAGAGAGAGAGAGAGAGAGAGAGAGAGAGAGAGAGAGAGAGAGAGAGAGAGAGAGAGAGAGAGAGAGAGAGAGAGAGATATCTACACTCACACAGATATATAAAAATATTTTCTCTCACACACACACTATAAAAACAAAAAACCCCGAGAGGC
>SSNP01000113.1:271759-314616 GCA_006937955.1 Pachypanchax playfairii | reverse complement strand
AAAAAAAAAAAAAAAAAAAAAGCAAAGGCAGCGCCGCTGCAGAGCAGTCTTCTGTCTGCTTTTGCCTCTTTAGGATGGCGTGTGGAGCGTTCACATTTCAGCGTATCAATATGATAGGAAGACCCTGAACAGCTGTGATGGCACATAGAGAGAGCTGCAGATTGTTACAGTACAGGCTGTAAAGTGTGTTTAAAATGCAGACACACAGGCACAACCATGCACACGCGCTAAAGTTAAAACATGCTTCTCAGAAGCAGTGAAATGATAACATGTCTTAGACATCATATAAGATGACAGAATAAACAAACAAATATATCATAAAGAGATAAAATGACAATAACTTTTAAATAATTCTTTTTGGACGAGATTATCCCTGATAATACGGACAGATTGATGGAGCCGGAAACAAAACACAATTATTCCATGAAGTTTTTTTTAATTTTTGGGTACCACCCACCCGCTTGTTTTGTTCATTGAAAGCTGTATATTAACAGTTTATGTCAATGATGTGAACACGTTAAAATGTTTGTTAACTCTTCGGGTTGAAGCTGCAGAAACCAGTTGGTCATAACTGTTTTATTTGTTTTGAACGTTTCCTGTCAAAAAAAATCCAACCAGGGATGAATGTAGCCTGGTATTTGTTTTTTTTAAAACAACATTCAAAAGTATGTCTGAGATGGAAATATGAAAACATTGAAATTATTTAAAGCCTGATACATGAAAATAATGTATTGATTATTTATTTTATTGGATCAAAACAATAACATATTTTTGTGTATAATAATAACAATAATAAAAATAAAATGTTTTTGGAGGAAAGTACTGATCTCATTGAAGAAGTAAACCTCTTAGAAAAAAGACGTATCAAATATGATACATTGACATACAGTAACAGGGTTAAATGTATAATGTTTTGTTATGGGAAAATCTCCTGATATTCAATAATTATACTTCATTTAAGCTTAAATGCTGTTTTTGACTGAACACTTTTAAATTTAAATGTTGATTGATTGATTTATTTGTAAGGTTTTAGGTAAGTAATGAAATTCAAATTAAATAATGAAAATGCGATGATACTTACTGGAGCCGGCCGTTTATTCTTTAACTTTTATATATAAGGGTATTTTTTTTTATTATTCTATTAAAGCTGATGGTTAAAAAGAATAAAACAATGTCATCAATAAAAACCTTTTCTGTGCACACAACCTAATTCATAAAAAAAAAATGCATAAACATAAAATCAAATAATCTAAATGACTCTTTTCACATTCAGAGTTGGAAACTAATCCTGGAAGTGTGACACAAAATTGGCTTTGTAATTCATAATTTATAGTATAAATAAGCATTATGTTGATTAAAGACAATATGACAAAATATACACTGACTCAGTCCAGTTTGGCTCAGCACCATGAAAAGTCCGTCTGGATGATTTGGCCTCCTCGGGTCCCTCTGGTCCGAGATGAAGCTCCATGTTTGGGGGTCAGTTCTTGGCTTCAGGACTCTGATCTAAAGGGAGAAAAGAGGAGCGGATCCTCTGGGCTTCATTGACACACAGGTGACCAAATGCCTTGTTGTACCATTCTGGAGATCTTCCCCTGAATAAACAACAAATAAAGAAGAAACATTAAAACAAACAAAATAGTTACAAAGAGATTTGCAGAGAGAATTGAAGCCCCTCCACACCTGAGATCAACTCTGGAGATGTGTGTGAGCCTGGTCCTCCCCGTCCCACAGGGCTCCAGGAGGTATTGTGACTCTAACACTACCCCCCTCACAGCTCCGGTACGTGGACTGTCCTCGTGTTCGACAGACACGCACACCAACGCGCAGGAGCCTTTACACAGCTCTGTACGCCATGATCTAAGACCAGACAGGTAGTGAGACACAAGCAGGTTTCATCTGGCTTCAGGTGACATCCAATGTAAATGTACCTTAGTACCACGTAGTCACAGATGGGTTGAGGCGCCATGTTACAGCAGGAGTAATGGTACACATCCGTCTGTCTGTCCAGCGTCTCCAGGACCTTCTCCTGCTGTAGTTCAGTCTGCCACAGCGACCGCTCCCTCAGCAGCCGCTGCAGCACCTCAGAGGGAGCAGCCGTTACCTCAACAGACACTCGCCACCGCCTGAGAGGATTTCCATCCCCAACCTATAACCCAAACATGAAGCGTTAAATATGTCCTTTACTTTCCTGTTTTCAACAACTTCCAACAATAAATCCTTAAAGAGGCCATTTCATACAAATTTCAGGACTTTGTGGTTATTTCTTAAGTATTAACCAGTAATATGAAACATTTTATATCTAAAAACGTCAGGAAACACTGATTAACAGACCTTTCAATCTATCTGCATTAAAATTCGGCTCGTTCCGTCCGACTTCGGGCAGCAGCTCGTTCATATTCATTAGTCGAATTTGATGGACTCTGATTGGCTAACAAACTATCCTATCAGAGCAAGGTATACTGTTTCCTGCCCCGCTGCTCATGGCAACATCAGGCATTCTCTCTTCCTGTTTGCTACGTCTTATGCTACAGCTTTTAGCCAGCAGCATGCTAGGTGTGGTTTCAACTGCTGATGAATACTAACGAACACCTGCGTAGTTTGAGAGATTAAAACTGACAGAGAAGTTATTGACCTGTTTTCACACCCAGTATGAAGGTAAGAACACCTGTGGAGCTAAAATATTTAACAGAAACCTCAAAAGAACTGTTTTTAATGGAGGGGCCTCTTTAAATAACTGATTCTGTCAACGACTCACAGTCTAGAAGCGAAATCATTTTTATCTAACGTAAGATATTTCTAAAAAAAATCCCCATAATCCCTTTCTTTTCCACTCTTCTCCTCTCAGAATCCCATCATATTGAAACTGAGTGACCTCCCACCTTTTTAAATGCCAGTTCTGTGTGGTCAGAAGAGAGGCGGGACACCCAGCCTTTCCCCTTATCTTTGGCCTCTTTCAGCAGGTTCTGGATCAGCTTTTCTACATGCGCATGGTAGGAACCCTCCTCATCCTCCTCTTCCACATCCTCATCCACGTCCTCCTCATGAGCTTTGCAAAGCTCATCGAGTGGAGGCGCCATCAGCGCAGCCTCCATGTAGGAGTTACGAGACTGGGTCACCATTTCCTCTGGGATCTGAGCAGCAGTCAGAGAAAGTGTGTCGCAGAACATCAGCTCAGGCATGAATACTGGTTCTTTATAATACTAACACTGGAACAAAACTTCAAGAATTTTCACTTAAGAGATATTAGATCACAAAAAAAGTATTAAAGAAATAATAGTTTATCTGAGAAAACTTGTGCCTGTAGGTGTTTTTAATCACTTCTTGTGTTTTTAGATAAATACTAGTGAGTATTTTATCTTGGCGTTGGAAGAGAGGAGCTGCAGCTCTCCCTTGTGGTAGCTAAAGGATGTGGAAGCTCAAAAAATAACTTTAAACAGCTTTGTCGAATTATTTTACAGGAAGATAAAGTAAATATACAACCGAATGGGCATGAATGCGTTTGCATCCCAGAACAGCTAGTTGCTACAGGAAGTTGGAAAAATAAACATTTTAAAACTCCCAAAAGGCTCGTGAGAGTTCTTATGAGTCATTTATAGATTTTATCATGTGGCAACAGTTTGAGCAAATAAGTATTCTATAGTATTACATAGATCGATGAAGAGTCGGGATCAGGATACTAATCAAACACTAAAACTTTAATGTATACAACAGCACATGTACTTTTATGCACTTGACAAAGGCGTGTCACAACATGTTTAATACCTGGTCATCAGTGACACAATATCAAAGTTGTACTTTCTGTTTGTGTTGACACTGAAGTGAATTTGTTCACTACAAATAACACAGATCGACACGATGCTACTCGCTCTGCTGATGAGTCATGTGACTCTGAGAATCCGTAGAATACCAACTTTGGTAAAACCGATATTGGATCGAGCTGCGATTCCCCAGCAATTAATTATTTTTATTGCAAATAAAATGAACTGTGATGAAATCTTTCAGTTGAATGTGAAGATGAAGTCAAATAAATGTTTAAAATAAAAGCCATTTGACCAACTTCTCAGTTTGGAATTCTCCACTGTGAAAACTTGGTTATATTTCAGGTACCACCAGTTTTACGTTGGTCATTTCCTGTTTCTTGTGAAATTAAAAAATATTTGCCCATTGTTGCTTGAAGAAAAGCTCCTCAGACCACAATGAACTCCAAAAAAAAAAGCAACGTATCAGGTCTATTTTTCTCTAAAAGCAGCAGAATTTGCTGTGCTTGCTGACAAGGCAGCGAAAGTTTCCAAGGCGAGCTCAGTTTAACTAGAATGCGACCTTGAATAACAACAATGCAGCAAAGTAAAAAAAAAAAAATCGGATTCACTTTCAGGGTCGTCTGTTTATTTAAAGCCCATCTCACATATTATCAGAAATAAAAATCTACTAACCTGAAAGAGATGCTGGCACTCTGCAATCATGTGCGCCAAACCTTGAGTTGCAGCCAGATTCTCATTCAGATCTTTCTGATCGGGTCGACCCGTGGTGTACTTCTTCTGGATCGACCTTCAGAGACAGAAATTATACTAAACGTGCAGAATAAACTTAAAATATTAGGAGGAATAAAACGAGATTTGATTTGTGAGTAGCTTCCAGACAAGAAGGTAAAGGTTATGCATATTAATAGTACTTGTACAAATCTACTGTAGTATATCACCAAAAACTTTACTAGTTTTAATAAAAACCTAATGAGCTACCTAGTAATAATGAATTTTGCACACCTTGGTGACAACGTGTCATTCTTCAGGATGCTGAGGTGAAAAAGCGACGGCCCTAAACAAACAGCCAGGTTCATCTGTGTCATCTGATTCTCCTCCACCAACGAAGTGACATCACGCAGGAAGTAGAGCAGCGTCTCCAGAACCTCCCTGTTTTCATCAGGCATCAGCAAAATGGCGGCTCTGACCGCCTGTAGCCTATGTTCCTTTGGGACATCTAATAACAAAATGAGAACAGGAAGTAAAGATGTGAGATGCAGAAATCTATGTTTCCGACTGAATGTTGCTTCTTTTATTGAAAAACTCTGAATAAAACTAAAACCAAGGAAAAGCCAAGGACTTAAATGTCTCCAATCGCCAAAATCTCCCTGCAGTACATGCAAATGTTATTTTATAAACCTTTACAATGCCACCAGTTTCACTTAAAATTGTTATTTTCATAGAAATCTATATTTTTATCAACTGCATCACAGAGATGTCGCTCTTCCAGTGCATCTAGGGTTCTAGTTCAGCAGGGAATTTCAAAATAAAGGTTTTTAAATTGATGTTTGCATAAACTGCTCCAAAATTTTGATGGCGTTTTAAAAGAGTTTATTCTTGCTGCATTGGGATTCTCAGTCAAATGAACTGAGGCTGTTCAGTATATTCAGTATCTATAAATTTTACACAGAAACACCCCTTAAAAACTAAACTGCATCCACTGAGGCAACTTACACTGGTAAATATGTAGGAAGGTTTCTCCCAGCTTGCTTGTAAGCAGAGGTTCGGGCAAATCCCTGAAGAACTGTTTGACCATGTCAGCCACATCGTAGGCTGATTGGTCCTCGTAGCTCACCCAGTCAGGAGACAATTCACACTGCTGCCTCAGAGCATGGATCCGAGACTTCACACCGGATTTTCGGAACAATCCCACCTGAGAAACAAACGGCAGAGAAGCCAGGATGTTGGCTGTGTCAGTTTCTCCATGTTTGATATGAATTTAAACGAGTTTTAGCCGTGCTTTCTCACCTGGTCCAGACAGTGAGTTCTGAGGTGGCTAAGAGCCTGCTGTAAACACAGGGGGAGGGGAAACCCACAGCGCTGGACATGGACTATAAGAGGAACACCAAACACACTCTTCTCTTTGTAGTCTGGCACCTTCATGCGCTTCATAAACTTTGGCACAGACCTGCCAGTGACAGACAGAAAACAATTAGGGACGTGTGTGGGAGACAGAGCGGTCCACGCTTCCATTTTCCTCTCATTCATGTAGATGATGGTCAACAGGATTTTACCGCAGGGCTCAATAAAAATGTTAATGACACGTGTTTTTGTAGCTAGTGACTGGCTGCTTCAGCTATGTGATTAAAACAATCCAAACCAACTCGCTGTCAAACACTTGCACATGGACAAACTCGTTAACGTTCAGCCAGATGTTTCAAGTCGCACGTGAAGGTGTTAATTGCGCATGTGGTCCTGCTGATAAAGAGCTACAGTAGAGCTGAAGGGCACATTAAAAATAATCAATATAGGACACGCAGAGACTGCTGCACATACAAAACATGTGATGTCTCCTTTAGTTGGCTCAGAGAACTGAAAATAACAAGTTCATAAATGTACAGAGTGAATACCCACCATGTCCAGCCATGTTTATTAGACATGGAGTATTTCTCCATGATGGCGGTGAGGCGGAGCAAAGAGAACTTCTGCAGCAGGCTGAGCTGACCTGCTGATTGGCTGCTGATCTGAAGTGAAGAGGCTGGCTGGTTGAGATGATCTGATGTCCTGAAACTTGGCCATCGAAGACTGAGAAGATCAGAGAGAAAAAACAAAATCAGTAAAAAATGAAGCGACATTGATTCTATCACTGTTGAACACCTTGTTTGTAGGATGGTTGATTATAGTTTGAAATGTTTAACTTTGAGATTAAAAAATAAAAAGAAGAAGAGCATCTCTGTAATAAGCAGGAAAAAAGAGAAGTTCAGTTGACTCATGATAAAATAAGATTACAGGAAGAAACAAATTACTTTTCTAATCAGGAGTTTGGTGGTTTGAACCTGGCTTCTGGTCCACACACGTCAAAACTTTTGTGTAAAACATAGAACCTTTTGTTGCTCTAGATTTACTGATTGTTGAGTGAGTTTAAGTGGTCAAAAAGACTAAAGGGGGAAAAATGTTTTTGTTAAAAAGTTACAGTATGTAAGAATTAGAGTTTGTTGTCAAATCCAAATCCTGCAGTTCATGTAGAAAACAAAAAAAGTTTGTTCTCAGCCACTCACCCCCTCCTCTACCTGATTTATCTGTTGGGTTGCCAGTTCTGATGTTGATCCTCGTTTTGTTTCTCTTGTATTTGTTCAATTTTTGGGAATGTCTGATGGTCTATTTGTTCAGCGTTGAGTTTTCCTAAGTACGTTTGAACGCCCCATCACATGCAGCTCGGTTGCTCAGTTGGAAGGATGTGGTGGTTTATTACTTTTTACTGCTGGTCGTTGTTGAATTCCAGCTGCTTGTGTTGAAGACTTGGCAGCCTTGCAGACTCACATGTGATTCGTTATAGAACCAGGAAGTCTGGACGTGTAAATAATGATTCCGGTCCGGGCTAGTGTTTTTAAAGTGACAGAAACTAGCAACCACCCAGCCGGATGAGATCGAGATCTGTTACAATGTAACTTTGTTTTTAACATCAGTGGGACATCAGACTGTTGTGTGAGTATTTCACTGTAAAATTCTTACATACTGAACCTTTAAGTTGAGTCTTTTCACCATTTTGTGACATTCAAAGGTTGAAAATAACCCTCTCTGCAAAAACTGCTTATGACATCTGCTTAAGCTCTTATCTCAATGGGACTTGTTGGAGACATATATATGGTAGAAAATATGCACATTTTCACATAGATTAACTTTAAATTATGACAGTTTTGCATTTGCAGAAACCCAAAATAAACTGTAACAAGAAAACTTGTCAAACATTCAGACAAAAACCTTTTTATTGCAATTCAGTCACAAACTGTCTTAATTGTGTCACAATTTGCTTTTTGTTCTGCTGCAAAAGTCAGATTCTTTTTATTTCAACTAGTTTAAAACAAAGTTACAAGAAAACATCCCAAATTTTCAGATGGAACCACCTTGAACAAGTACTTGTGAGAGCTTCAAGCTACATCTGTTATGTTTAAACTCTAAATAAAGTGTGACGAATGTCAATAAATTCTCACAATTTGGTCACAAATTTGTCTTGATTATTTGTTACTAACTGTCCTAATAATTTTCTGGCGTTTTATTCTCATTTCATTCAACATTAATTCACTCTCAGGATGTCAGTTTTTCTTTTTGGGCTTCAATTAGTTGCAACTTAGATTAGATTTAAATGCTGATGCAGCAACTCACCGAGGTCGTGTGAGGGAGGCCCCAACTCCAGAGTCTCGCCTCTCCCGACTGGTCCCTGTTGAATCTGTGTCATTTAAAGACACCCCATCTCTCTCTCCTTCACTGGGGGTGGTCCTGCCCTCCCCTTCCTCCTCCCCCTCCCCCGCCCCCTCAGGCAGCACACTGCGGCTCCAGTGGTCCACTATCTGCTGCAGCCCGCTGACGTGCTGGATGATGTCATCCAGGTGGGGAAACAGGTTGTCCTCTTTCTCCAGTTCCAGCAGGTCTCCCGTGCTGGCGTACAGGTGGGAGCCCGGCACGTTGTCGTAAACACTCACCCTGCTGCCCCGCGGAGCTGCAGGACATCCTGGTTTTGATAAGGTTTTACCAGACCAGAGTTCACCCAGGTCATTTTCAGTGGAGGAAGTTTTGTTATTGTTCAGGACACAGGTGGAAGGTGCCAGACTCTCTATGGATAGGGCTTTGGGGAAAGTGCCTGGTTTATGATCTTTTGGGATGTGAATGAGCAGGTTTTCATATGAATGAAAGTGGTTTCTACCAAACTGGCTCTGACCTTCAGTCCTCTTACCCTGAGAGGGTAACTCCATGTCCTCCAGGTACATGCTGCTTCTCTTGCTGGCAGTGCGGGGTTTTGTACATGCAGGTTCCTGAACACTGAAAACTGGGGCCTCCTTGTTGGGGCTTACAGTCTCTGAGATCTGCTCTTTGCAGTTTTCGCTAACGGCAACAGAGGAATCCTCACCGCCAGTTTGATGGTTGTCTTTTGGGGTGTTTTGTAATTGGCTGATCGGGGTGCACTGAAGCACCTGAAGTGCATGAGGCTCCTCCCCTTGCAACACTGGTCCACTGATGACCAGAGGTGGCCTCCGATTTGAGCTTTTGCGCCTCGTTGATGGCCCCCAGGTGCGCATTATTTCCATTCGCCGCAAAAACTCTTTGGCTTTGCTCCGCCCTCCATGCCCATGGCGGCTGCTTTTGATTGGTAGGGAGTTGTAGTGTGGCAGATCCCTCGGTGGTTGATAGGAAGCAGAGAGGGAAGCCATGGATATGGAGTCTGGCAGAGCAGAAGCCGAGTCTTCGCTGTGGAGCGAAGAGATTTCTGTGATCTCCTGCTCACTGAGGTCCGTTAGCACGCTCTCACTGCTCACCGTGCTGTGAAGACCCTCCCCTTGATCTGTCGGGCTGCTCTCATTGGTGCTGTCCAACAGGAAGTCTTGTAGACGAGACCAGCGTCGACTGCTCCACTCAAACGTCCACCTTTTACTAATGGCCAATGGGTCATCGTCATCAGAGTCATCACTCTACAGAAAAAACAAAAATAAAACAGTCACTAAAACCCTTCAGTCTACTGACAACCACCATGACTCATGATTGGATTTATTTCAGTAGAACTATTGGGTATTTTTTCTTTCTGTTGAACAGATTTGGCAATTTTTTATTTCATGAAATACTTGAACTTAAATTTAAGCAGCTTATGTTGCCTAGGTGTTTTTCTATAAATGCTCTTATACATAAGCAAAAATGACACTGTAAAAACCTTTATCTAATACTGGTTATAAACAAAAACAAATATGAAGGTCAATCGGAACAATAATATTGATCTACAGACAGTACATGAATCCCCTTGGTTTATGCTCTTTGTTCTTCAAAGCCTGTGTTAAAAATCTTTTTAAAAAGTTTTTTTAGATACTTCCTTTAAACTTAACAGACAGGTTAATGCAGATGTCCAGTCCAGCTTCTATCACCGCCACTAGCTAAGGGTAAACCATACGTCCCTGCTAGAGTCTTTGAGCATATCATTAATTTATTTGTGTCTTGCTGGTTGAACTACTGCAACTCTCTTTATGTTGGTCTGGATCAGTCCTCTCTGCAGCGGCTAGCCTGCTGTCTGGTACACTGAGAACCCAATTTGATTAGAGCTTTTTTTTACTGATTAAATTGCATTTAATTTTGCTTTTGTTTTAACTTACCTTTATGTGTTGTCTGACTATTTACATCTGCAGTATTTCAATCTCACCTCACAGGTTGCTTCAGCAGAAATATAATGAAACTCCTGTAAGTGCTGTAAGTGTTGAATGATGCTGCAACTAATGTTATTTCTTCTAAATGGTCCATGTAATTAAATATAAAGGCTTCTAAAATTAACACTTACATAAACCATTAGGACATTTTGGCGATTGGAGCTGTATCAGTCCTGTTGGATGGAAACTCTATTCCTCAGAACTGGAGCTGCTCAATAAACTATCAGCAACATGTAAAATATTAATTATATATCATTTATACGCAGAAATACACTTTATGTGAAATGGTCCTTAAATATTTAGGTGCATTTAAAGGTGATATGCCCGATTTCAAATTGCCTAGCTTAGAATGTCAACAAATGTAAACAAAGTCACAGAACTCTCAGCCCCTCCCGTCAGGTAGAATTCCTAAGCCACGCCCCCCCCCCCCATGTTTGGAAACACGTGTAGCCCCAGAAGACGACCGAGTGCAAGACACTGGTCCGCAGTTCATTCAAGTACCGTAACATGGCGGAATCACCGGTAAGTGAAAACAATATAACAACTGACATTAATTGTTACTTTGTCCTGAACCTGACGTGGAACCAGCCGGCGGCTGTTTCTCCTGCTGTGACATGGTAGAGCGGCGAACACTCCCAGCAGTGGTGTGCTGCGGTAATATGTCTCAGTTTTTTAGGAGCACAGAAGCCAAATAAATGCTGAAGTCCGTATGACTGGAGAGACTGTCCAATCATTCCTTTCAGGCCGAATCATTTGATTGGTTGATGTTTTTAGACAAATACGGGAGAACCACTTAATCATGTTTTTTTGTTGTTTTTTTTAATCTTCACAACATATTTTTCTCCACACTGTGTTAAAACGTTTTTAATGGGCATGAAAAAGAAACATGTAAGCTAATTTGTTATGCTAATTAAGGATAGCAGCTTTAAGTAAGATTTTGTGAACTAAAGGAATTATCTTGGACAATAATGATGGTGTGTTTTATTGTAACATGTTAGGAAGTTGAAAAATCTCACTTACTTTCTTCTTGGGGTGGCAGACATCCAGTTTCTTGGAGGCGCACTTGTTCAGAGTATTCAAACGTCTGCAACACATACACACAGAGTTAGGCCCTAAAGCTAACGCTCATAGACTCAGTTTTTTAATTTGTTGTTATGACTCTGGGTTTTTCTTGACTGTGATACCTCACTGTCACTCTGTAATCTCACATTTTTAAAAACCATCTTTCTCCTTAATTCCTGTGTCTGATTAGTCACTGTCACAGAGTTTCCTTGTCATTTTCTTCTTTAATCTTTTACACCTCCCATTGCCGTCTCCCTCTCTCCCACACTGACTTTTTACTTGTTCATGCCTCACCCCCCCATTTTTTTTTCTCTGCGTGGAACTGATCCTCTCCCTTGAGGATCACATCTCCCCCGATAACACCCCCAGCTCCTCCTCTTCATTTTCATCCTTCCTTCCCACCTTAATGCCCCCCTTTGGAGGGTCTGCTGATCCACCCACTGTCTGTGCTTTCTGCACCTGAGGTGTGAGGAGAGGCTTGTTAGGAGGTGTTACTCTCTTTCAAGACGAGCCATTAAAAATATGCTTTTCAATCATAAAATAGAGTTAAAAATGTTTTTCTGTGCGATCATATAAACCGATTCTTTCTCAAAAATCCCAACAGCTTTGTTCAATATGTTGGCGATTAGCTCAAACAAACAGCGTGAGCTTTTTATACCTTTAAAGACAGTTTGTTGGACGTTGATTCTCTTGCTATGTCAGGAATCATTAGTTCAGGAGCAGAGAAGGGTTTTTTTTAACAAAGGAAGCAGGAAATTAACAAATGAGATCATAAGGATGTGCAAAAGGAGCTAAAACACCCTAAAATCCATCAGCAGGAAAATGTTAGCATCTCCTAACTCCCTCCTCCATCCTCCATCCTCACCCGGTCCCCTTTATTTTGCCCCCTGAGGCTCTCTCCTCTTTGAATAGCAGATCAGAGCAGGGCAGAGGAGAGGGGAGGTGACCAGATCAAAGCCAGCATGTCTGGAGGGGAGATGGGGAGTTCATTAAGGTTAGGGTAGGGGTCGGTCGTCCAGTGTTAGCACCAGACAGTGACAACAAGTCAGTGTGGTGAACATAAACAAGAAAGGAAGTGTACTGGTGCTAAACCTGCTCTAAAATGAGCTGGTTGAGACTGGAAAGAGTCCTTACCGGCACAGAGGCTCAACCAGATCCCGGTCCAGGAAATCATGGTCCCTTTTTACGGAAGAAATGTCAATCGGAAACTGGGAATCTGTGAGAAACAGAAAGAACTGACTTGTTAGTTAATGACTGACAGATGACAGGCGGCAAATGTTTTATCTGCTGGTGAAGTCTGTGAAGTAAACACAGCTGAAGCTCCCGCTGAACTCACCAAGTTTACCAAACATACAGCTCAAATCGTCTACAGTACGGTTCTGTAAAAAGGTCATGACCAATTTAACCGTTGTATGTACGTCAAGATCAAGTCATTCTTAACAGAATCATGAGGTAGCTCGTCACAGCAGGGCTGAAAACAAAGTGGATTACTGCTGCCTTAAAAACGCTTCAATCTCAAAAGCTTCAGCTAGTTTTACAAACCTGTAGATCACCATCAGCTTCACATTATAAAGGTATTTATGTGGATTTTTACGGTAATGTTCCGGGGCTGTCGTCAGCAGTAGTAACTGTACTAGCTGAACACTTCCAGAGCAGCTTGAGGCACATCCGGCAGGATTATCATAGAATAAGTGTGTGTGACGCACAACTTTTAAGAATGGACAGAATTCTTTAAAAAAATGAATAACTGAATTAAAATAACATAATCCATGTTGGGCCTTAACCTGCTTCGACAAGCCATTAGATTATCAGAAAATAACTAATAAACAGCTATAAATGATGGAATATTTATTCTTTGTAACCTAATGTTAAAAATTGATGCTTTTCATTTACTAAACACGACTTTAGTTTGATTTTTGGTGATTCTCTGCGTGAGAGTCTTTTGCAAAGCATCATGTGAGACAAACATCCATTTTTCTCAGAGCAGCAGTATGTGCTCTGCTAAAGAATAACTGGCAAGTTAAAAGAACCAATTCTTTGATTACAAGAGTCATTTCCTGTTTGTTCTTCAACTACATGCGACCTGATGATCATCGCATGAGCAAACGCCTCCAGGTTTGTGAAGATAAGCGAGAGAGCAGAAGAGAGGTGCAGTATGGATGAATGAAATAACAAAAGGAGTGTAGAAGAGACATTTTTATAAAGAGGTGACCAGTTACAAAAAAAGAAGTGACGAGTGAGTCGAAGCACAAGAAGAAAGGTGGAAGAGTGGGGGGGGGGGAGAAAGAGAAGATATGAGAGTCCCAGCAGAGATAACGAGGCCTTTCCCATGACCCCTCCCAATGGAGAGGAACTGAAGCCTGGAAATAGAACACAGCAGCCCAAAAATGGGGATGTGATGGAGGGATGGAGGAAGGAGAGAAAGAAATCTAGATGATGGAAAAACTAATGCAGAGAGAAAACTAACTGGGGATGGAGAATAAACAACTGGAAAGAGGTTTCTGTGTAAAACAAAGCAGCTGCATAAAATGTGTGTGTGTGTTACCTTCATAAAGTTGAGCGTATTGTGGAAATCCCGCCGCCCGAAGCCAATCACAAGCCTCCTTAGCCTCAATCTCTGTAAGAAGAAAAGCCGAGCGTTCGGATTAACACACATCTGCACTGAGGTTTCACACATCTCTCTATATGTGAAGCTTTTTTCTAGATTATCATTTTAAAAGCATTATTCCTCAATTTCAAGCATAAACAGAAAAAAAAAATGTAACGTTTTACTTGAACATGTTATTACTATAATAAGCATTTAGTTCTTGAGGAAGGAACATTCAGAGATCTTGTATTGTTTCACCGGAACGATGAGGCTGAAACAAATGGAAATCAGCCAGAAACGGACAAGAATTATTCGAAGGATGGAAGAAAATACTAATTCTATTCACACAGATACACCAGCAGCTGGTAATGAGTAAATATAACATGTTCTACCACAGGCCCATTACTCCCTGCCACCGGCACCACCAGACTCTTTTACAGGCTTTTGTTTTACTACTTTTTTCCGCTAGCATATGTATCACACGCGTTTCAAACTGGCAGCGCTGAAACCTGTGTGTATAGAGGTTATCTTTATGAGCAGACAATTATTAAACCTCTCTGCAGCTGCGTTTTGTGCTGACTAAACCACCGAAATAAATTAATACCAGGAATCAAAAACACACTTTGCAGGGAAAAACCTACATTATACTTAAAACAGAGAGTTATAGAGTAAAAATCTAATGATTGTATTGTATTCTATACTCCTGCTGTTCTATGCCTCTGCCAGTGCACGCTCATTCACTAGTTTGAAGATACTGGTCAAATTTGGCAGTCCAAATCCAAAATAAACCTCCGTTTCTCAACATCAGAGATGAGAACAGTTAAAGGAAACGACAGTGTCACCACAATCTAGCAATTACGTCCTCTTTCCAACATTCCTTTCATAACTTTACTCTCTAAATCACATACGAAGCAACACCAGGGCAGATGATACACTTTTTTTTTTTTTTTTTTGCAGCTTTTCTGGAAATAGACAGAAGCGATTCATTCTGATAATCTGTGGTCCAAACTTACTGGAATCCCTCATGATGAAGAGTATGAGATGCTCCTGTAATTCTGAAATTTAATCTCCATCCCGTGGCACATCCATCCGATGTTGTGCAACTTTCCATCAACTTGCAGCTATTCAGCGCTTTCTTCCTCGCTGCCTCTCCAAACCATGTGTTTACAGCTCTGCCTTCCTCTTCCAGCCCTCTCCATGCAGGTTTTCTCTCCCCTCTAATTTTCTACTCAACCTCCTCTCTCACACTTTCATCTTTGTTCGGATCCACATACAATATCTCTCTATTTTTACAGCTCTCTCTCTCTCCCTTGTTCCCTGTGCCGACTTCTTTCTTCTCGTTTTGCTCCACTTTCTAAATGATTCATTTTTATCATCTATTTCTCATTTCCTTCCCTTTTATCTCTAAGTTCATTCAAATAAAGACAAACCTTTTTTTAACCTCACTGCATTTTTTTTGCCCGTTCTTTCACTCTTAACTTTACTTATCTTTACCTTCTCGTAATCTTTCTGCAAAACAAAAATACTCCCTCACACACATTCTCTCATCCAACGCCGGAAACCTCTGGATCCCCATTCCCCCGCCTGGCTTCTAAGTCCTCTTTGCAAGTACCAGAACTGCTGTGGGCCCATCAGGTCCCATGCAGGAAATGACTAATTTCAGCTGGTGTTTGCATCAGCCGGACCCTGGAGGTCGCAGGCTGACAAGCGTTGGACCCTCACTTTACATGTCAGCTGAACCTTCTGGGCTGGAGAGCAAGGAGACGTCTTGTCTTTGTGCAGAAGATTGTGTGGGAGAGAATCTTGAATGTACTCACATACATTCAGTGGGATATAAACACACACACACACACACAGGGTGTTTTAAATAGCCCAAATGTTGCCCCCAGTGAGTCAGAGAATGCAAAAGGGATGAGATAGTCAGACGGCTGCAAGGGCAGGGAGCGGAGATGGACAGACCTTGTGGGAAAACCACAAGTAGGACAGCATTCCAGGCTCTATGTTTATTTACTGAAACTGTAAAACTGGTGGAATTTTACAGGATTAAAAAAAAAAAAATTATAAAGGGAGCAAAATCTTCAAGATTTCTGTCCCAGCAAACATGGATTCTTTCATTTATTTCAACCAACGACACACTTGTGAGATTAAATACTGAAAATACTTCACAGATGCACCATTTTTTCAGTTTGAAAATTACAACCCACAAAAAAAGCTGTTTTAAAAAACATAAAAAGAAACAATTCTTTTTTGATGTTTTGGATTTATAATTTGCTTTTGACACATTAAACGTTAAACCGTGTGAAGAAGACCTATTCTCTAACACTTCTCATGTTTTCTTTGATTCTGTTGCCAATTAAGTTAAAGCTGTATTTTTGTTCCAAATGAAAGACTTAAAACACCAAATTTTGCTGCTAAATGAAACAGTCGTGAGTCACTGAGGACAGTTGTGGCAGGGTTTGTTCTGGGCAGCAACAGAGTAAAAAAGAAAAAAATCTGTATTTGTTTGAGGATTCATAAGAACTGAAGCATTCTTTTTCTATTGTTTATGATCTTGTCCCAATTTATGCCTGACTTCACATCCCCGAACTGCAATTTTGATATATTTTCAGTTTTTTTGCAGATTCACAGCTTAAGTTTTACGATTTTCAAAAGATTTACCGTGTCAATTTGAGTGTGATCATGTCACTAAATTTACAAATCTTTTTTACAAACTGAACACAAATACATGTTTTACATCTAAATGTAAACTTTTTTGGCTTTTTTTCACTAAATGTGTAAGTCATTACCATATTATTAATGATTTTCCCCACAAATCCTGCTTTTATCTGTTTTTGAGTATTTGCTTTTCAAACACAGGTTTAAAAAAGGAAATCTGTGCATTAAAGTATAGAACATTATTGTTTAATAGGCCCAAACGTAATGTCAAGGGACCGTATTATATCTTAATGTTTGTGCATGTGTAGTTCACAGCTTGCTTTGTTTGTTTGTGCAGAAAAACAAGCTCCTGTCAGTGTGGGAACAAAACACTGCTATTCATCTGTGCAGGATTTAATCAAGAGATTAATTAGTACACAAACACTGTTATACACCGGCCAGAAAATGCCACAATGCACCCAGTCAGACTGAGCTAATCCAGGCTGCCAACTGTGCTTTTCCCCTCCGTTTCAAGTCAGCGCGGTCCTGCTGCGGGGAATATGTGACAACAGGAGGCAAGAGGAAGGCTGACAGTTGGTGTGTGTGAGTTTGTCTGTGTGTTCGAATATGAATTTAGACTCCTCTGGGTGGGACAAAGAGGTACATAACAAGTGTGCCAGCAGTGTTACATAATAGGCACAAAATAAGCACCCTATAATGTCCTCGCAGGCTTTTTTTTAATCAAAGTTCTTTCCTCTGCTTTTCATTTCCTGCCTTTTATCCGATGCCACTAACCTTGACTTTGTGACGGCCTTTTTTTTTTTTCCCGTCATATCCACTTACCACTGGGTCTCAGGGACCCTTAAGAGTCACGCATGACATCATTTCCTGCTCTGAATTCCCCATGCACTAAGATTGGCATGTGGGTTGAGAGCAGCAGCAGCAGAAAGTTCCTCAGCTGAACACGTTAGAGGGGAAAACTGCTACACTAACACTCATATGCACCAACATCTAGATCATTTAATACATATAACTGTTGTTTATTAGGTTGTTTACCATCTACTTTCTGGATGAAATAGGGGACAAAGCAGCTCAGGAATAGTCCTACACAAAACACTGACACAGGCTGCCTGGATAGCAGCCATATTCCCACATACGCTAAAACACTTAGTCCTTCATGTTTAAAGGTCATAAAAGTAGTGAAGAAGAGAGTGAAGGAATGATGGGAGAGGAAAGGAGAGACAGAGCGAGGGATGATAAAAAGGAATATGCCTGTCTTGTTTCATGTGCTGCATCTGCTGTGATGTCCTGCCTTCAGGAATGTTCTGTAAACCGATTCAATACTGGCATGAAGTCAGTGCAGGTTCAGACAGACTCCTGTACTCTGCAGACTGCAGGGTTAAACAGATGCAGACATCCAGAATGAGAGAAAAAGCACAACTGGTTTAAAATTATAGAGTAAAATGTTTGAACATATGGGATTATGGTGATTATTCACGGCCTGGATCTGAATGATACTGAGACAAGCAGACTGAAGGTCCGGTTTGGCAGGTTTTTCTCTAGCAGAATGTTATCAATGAAAATGTTACATTGATGTATTAAAAATTAAATAACATTCCATCAGAAACTCTTTCATATTTGATTTATCTCTGTCAACATAGAAAAACCATGAAGTCATAACATCAGGATAGTAGTGATCAGTCTTGTGAGTCATTCTGTCAGACACGCAAAGGTTTCCACTTAAACAAAAATACTGAATATGAACACTGTTAACCTGCAGACACTTGAACGCATCATCTCTGATAAGCAATAACAAAACATTTAAATACAGACGTGTTTCTTAGGCAAGATCTTGTTTCTTTGAATGTTAAATCCCAAAATAAAAGACCAGGTGATAAACAGTCTAGACAAATCCACATTCAGCTACTCTGAATATCTGGCACATCATAACACAAGACAAATATAAAAAAAAGCCCAGAACTTTCATCTGAAATCCATCGATCCGATTTTTTTCAGGTGTAGAATATTTTTGATCTAACGCTGTTCAAAACTTATAATATGACAGTGTACACTGAATTTTGTGGCTTAATTTTCAAACAAGGGAAGAAGCTTGAGATTTTGGTCACTAGCTGCTGTTCACCTCATGCTCCTCTGACAGCTTCTGTTTGTTGTTTTCTGAGTTCAAGGCGATAAAGTTTTAAGTTCCTGCATCCTGTTCTGTCCAGGCAACTTCTATTCATGTCAAGCACAAGGTGTAAAATCTATGGTCCTTTGAACATTTCCCTCTTAATACTGTATTTACATTGCAAAGAACATGAAGCATTAAAGGAAATGGGAGTTAATATGACATCGATTAAGAAATTCCAGATGTACTTGAAGGCAGCATGGGGCTGCAGGGAGAACCTAAGCAGCATTCCACATCTTATCTTCCAGTCCGTTAAAGTTTTATTAGAATTAAAACTTTATCAGCACTTTTACTTTTTAAATGTGGCCGCTCACATGACCCCTGACAAGGAAAAACATTTAACTAAACATCTCTTTAAAAACCTTTGCATCTCCTTCTCATGCTTACAGATTTTTTTAAATAAGATGTGATGCAACGTAATGATAAAGATGTCCCAATCCCAACTGTATAGATGCATAAAATATGTCTAAATTCACATATATATGTATTTAAGTTTATTTGGAGTAACATTTTGGTCACTTTTGTCTATTTGGGGTGCCAAAAGTGTGACGATGAACACGGGCGACTAGATAAAACTTTAACAAACTAAAAGAGCTGACGAGTCAGCAAAATACACTTAAAGGGACATAAGGCAAGATTTGTGAAAAACTACACATGCATTTCCAGTTTATTCAATGCTAATGGGTCATGAAGCATTAAAAACCCAAAATAACGAGGCCATCCGCATATATGTCTGTTGCCTTGGAAACGCTGCCTTAAGTTCCTTTAATACACAAAGTAGTGCAAAGATAGTAAACATGAAAATAAAAAAAACTGAATTAGACAAGACATGAAGACATGACACAGAAGACCCAAACAAAACAGGAGAATGTCAAAAATAAAATCAGGGGTGACTGAGAGCCATTAGAACTGATGTGAAACAGGTGTGTGAAAAGGAGAGCTGAGAGGAATCAATGGGCAAAGAAACGAAATAAAACTCAAATCCAAAACTCTAAAAGTCTAACAATAAACAAAACAGCTAAATATGAGAATGTTCTATACGCATAACAACAAAAGAAAATGCTAAACAGAAAAAAAACCGAATAATTTTACAAACTTTTTTTTATAATGGCCTCTTATCATTATCATCAAAAGTTCAAATGAATGATTGCAGACAGTTTTATTGATCACATTGTTGCGTCCGAGCTTAAAAAAAAGGCTTTAATAATGATCCCGTTTATTAATATATTTAAATCAAAAGGTATTTCATGTATTTGATTCCTGATACAAATGCTATTTAGTCCGTTTAGGACATGCAGGAACTTATTGAGGGAAAGAAAGGAGTGTATGAGTGAAAGAATAGAAGCTGAAGAAGTCATACCATCACTCAGCACATGCAGAAACATGCTAACATGTTTTCCTGTCTACATTCCTGTCATATTTCCCCTTCACACATCCAATATTTGACTAATGGAACCTAATTTGTCATTAAGACGGAGAAGTAGCCCTTCAAAATAAGACTCACTTACTCCCAACAATACCGCTGGCATAAAACCAAAAATACATAAAAAAGTAACACATTTTTACAAGAATGCAGGGAAAACACTGTTAAAGCTGTTCTCTTATAACCTGTCAGATGTTGTTTACTTTGGGAAACAAGAGTCATGTGACAGGAAGTAAAGGAAGTAACCATTTGGGGAGATGAAAAATAGACAAAAGCAATAACACTCTAGTTCTCCAGAGTTTGTTTAGACTTCCTTCAGATTTATGAAAAACATCTTGCCTTTAGAAAAATCCAATTTACTCAGTCCAGGTGTGTATGGACCAATAAATAATCTGAAAAGACAGTCATGAAACAAAAGGTATATGTCTGCCTCCAAAGATTGGGTAAGATTGAGTTTTTTTCAATCATTTATACTGTTGCAGAATAAATCAAATGAAGAAAACCCTTAACAAGTCAGACACAATCTCAGAGTTCAAGCAGAAGAGAAAAAAAATGTATAAATGGATTTTATTTCTGATGGTAGATTTTAATGGCTACCATGTCAATCTTTAAATCTTAGAGCTGAGGGACTTTTTGGACCTTTGCCATGACTCTGTCCATATCTACCTTGTGCTAGCCTCCTTAGCAGCTGCTGGCGAGCGATGATGCGGGAGAGACGCAGGGCGGAGCGTCGTCGAGGGGTGTCTCCCAGCCTCAGGTAGTATTCCTGTCCATCAGGTGTCATGGCTTCAAGATACGTTCTCTCATTGGTGTAGTCGCCGTCAGATTCGCTCTCATTACTGTCACCTTTGACACTCTGATCCATGATACTATCGGCGTCTTCATTCCTGTTGGATGTAAAATCGTCTCTGTCGGGACTGTCTTCACCGCAGACCCTCTCTGCATTGTCCCTAATTACATCCGCACTGTCAGCAATGGTTAAACCCAAAAGGTGAGCGGGTTGTTTAGTGTCTTCAGTGTCAAAAACGTCCTCTTCTTTGGCAGTTTCTGAAGGGTTGTTTATGGTTTCTTCCTGTCCTGCTGAAGCAGAAACACTCTCCATTTTCACTGCAGTGTTCACGTCATCCATAAGGACCAAAGTCCAGTTTTTAATATCCACTGAATCCAGTACCACAGAACCATCCAAATCCACTTCACTCTCACTCTGATGAATCTCTGAGCAAGCCCTCCTTTTAAATTCCTGCCTCTAACATGCCCTCACTAGAAGCCATCCGCCCTCCTCTGAATCACACACAGTCTTCATCACACCACCTGACTCGCATGGCCGTCCTTGTTCTCCCAACCCACAAACAAGCTAACTGCTCAGCTCAGATGGGAGGGAGATAAACTCACAACCTCTTCGCCCCCCCTTGAAGTCACTCATTCGGTCATGTGACCAGCGGAGAATAAGTCGAGTGCTTTGGGGGGACACTGCCCTGCTTCCTGAAGCTCTGCCAAGGAAATGGTTTGGTACATGCCCCCAGGCATATGTGGATGTCTGAGAGGGTCATTCCTCTGATCAGCTGGATGGGAGCCTGGAAAAAATATGATCCTAGCAGCCACATCCTACCTAATGTGAAGTAAGGAAGGAGCAGAACAATAGGGAGCATGTGGGTGTGAGAGCGGGCGATGAGGAATGTATGTAGGGTGTATTGTTTCTACTGCTGAGAAATGTTCCCTGCATCTAAATTACATACCACTGAATCCATAGAACAAGACATTTAACATAACTGGAGTCAACACAAACCAACAGCTTTTAGGGAAGTCAAAAGAAGAAGGTTAGAGAGAAATGTTTGTAGCTGAGCAGCTTTATAGAGCAGCACGGGGGTCATTAACTTTCAGAAAGGTGAGAGTTTAGTCAGAGTCAAGGAGGTTGTAAAAATTTAAAACTGATTGGATTTGATCACACTGCCCTCTTGAGGAAGTCCAGGAAAACCTTTTATTCCCTAATTCTTATTTAAATATCTTCCCAATAAATTAACTAAAGAAAAAATAATAAACTCTTTACACAATACACTCAGATCATCAGACAACAGCTTCTATCTCAATGCGCTGCTGGGTGAGTTCCTCAAGATACCTTGAAATGTTTCTGGGGTTCTCAATGTCCTCCCATGAGTCGCAGGGCCTCTTCGTTTAGTCTTCTGAAATATTTGTCACTAGGGCTGTAACGATACATTATCCCGCGATACAATACGTATCTTGATACATTGCTCACGATACGATATACGATACGATATGTTAAAACTTTTCTCTGTTTTGTATTTTCAACAAAATAAAACTCTCTGGATAATATGTATTTTTGCTTTGATACTATGACAATGGGTTAAACAAACTCACACATTCACTTTTACATTAGTTTGTAGTATTTTATTAGTAAAACTAATATGTCACAGAATAAAATTCTAACTTAGAAATATGTAATAAGAGTTATTTAAAAGATCCACTTTCACATCAGTCTTTTTTCAGCAAAAAAACTTTTTACTACAACGTTAGAGAGCATGTTGTCCCGCCTTGTGGTGATCAGTACAACACGTTTACTGTATCAATATTATCGATATTTGACCTCATGATACGATATTGTTCCCTGTATCGCGATACATCGGTGTATCGTTACAGTCCTATTTGTAACATAAATCAAATAGTCATGACAGGTGTCTAGAACATCATCTATGTACCATTTCAGTTCAATTTCAACTGAAAATTCTCTCTGTTTTTTCCCTTTTACAAATTTTTAGTCTCCAGCTTTTAGCCAGTCCAGTCAGGCACTTGAGACTTTTTCAAATGTAACTTTTCTTTTGGGTTAAATATCAAACTTTAACATTGACTCAAGCCCAATACTTCATGAGTGAGAAAACAGACTCTGTGGAGTTCAAATCTTTTAGTATTTTGCACTCTGGACCACGTTAAGGATATTAGTCTTACGTGAACACAACAAATAAGAAAATGTGGTTATCAGTTATGCTAGCATTGTTCTCACGACACAGAAATCTTTCAGAACAAGCTCAAGTTTTACAATCAAACTGTGTAAAATATGCTTCATCAAAATGACTACAGTGAAATATAAAAGTAAAATATAAAAGTAGAAAGAAAAATAGACAAAAGTGTTGCCAAAATGCTGCTCAGTGGAGAAGTTGGTTGCGTTGAAGCAGGGAGGTTCTAGGTTCTGCTCCCATCTGAGCCATTCTTTCACATTTTGCATGTCCTTTTCATGCGTCAGGCTCTCTGGTCATGCTTGTTAGGGTGAACTAAAAGCAGGTGCGTGAGTATGAATGAATGTTTGTCTCTATTGCCGCTTTTCCACCGACTGAACACGGTGCGGCACGGTTCGCTTTAGCCCCCTGCGGACCCTTTTCCACCGCCTTTCTCGGGTCTTAACTGCGTCATTCCGTGCCAACCCGGCCTCTTTTTTCAGACCACCTCCTCGGTGGTCCGAAGCGGCCCAAAGCGGGCCCACACGCCCACCTGTCTACTGATTGGTCCAGTAAACTGCTACCAGTGACACGACTACTATGTAGTGGTAGCCCCTGATTGGCCCGGCTGTGTGTGGTGTTCACGTGGTGTGATTCAGAAGCGCTCCCGCAAAAGGCTTTAAAAAAACTCCCAGCAACCACACAAATATTTTATTTTAAAATACAATTGACTTTGGACAATGGCGACTTCCTCCACAAGAACCAAAAATCAAACTAACCAAAATGAACCACAGACAGAGTGCAAAGTACAAAAACGCACGTATATCCGCCATTGTTGTTGTTGTTTCACACGCTGTGACGTCACGGACAAAGACTTTTGCGCGCCACTTTTCATAGCCAGATGGGCACGCCCATATCCCCACTTACGTCTGCTTTATGTTTCCACCGCCTCAAGTGAGTTGATCCGCGCTATATTGTACCACTCTCAATCGCGCCGTGCCGATTTGTTGGTGGAAAAGGGGCATATGTGATGTACACCTAGGGTGTACCTCATCTCTGGACCAATGATCACCAATATACCAGCTCCCTGTGACCCTGAACAGGAACAACTGAGTACAGAACATGAACAGATGGTGGAATTGTCACCAGAAGGTAAATGTTCTACGTTTCAACCCTTTTCTGAAAAACAATCAGATGTTGTCCTGCAGTTCCAGCATCTCAACAAACAAACAATCTGACTTGGCAACCTTGAACTTTAACCCATCGAATTTAAACCAGAGGCCAAAAGGCTCCACTTGATCCTCAGGCAATAAAAAATAAACCACTAGACACAAATATAGTCCATCCCCAGGCTTTTACCAGCAGCTGAATAGTTTCAGATCAGCAGTAAAAGACAGTTCCCGGATAGTAAGACCATGTTGGGAGGAGATGATTAATGATAAAGCTGTTTGTTTGTGTAAAAGACCTCTAACTCCATCAATGCTTTCTAACAAACCAACACACACACACACAAATCCTCACACCAGTGGAATTAAAACCCACAAATCCCACAGGCAGAGGGAGACCCCACCCCCACTGCTAATCCAAAAAAATCTGTAGAATTACAACTAAATCCAAGTCTGCACTCTCAGTTTTCATGCACACACAAACACACACACAGTAAATCACAAAAACAATCAAATTCACCTCATCAGAACCCTGATCTCGGGTTTTATTTCAGCTAAAACCGTACTTCTTTCCTTGCACCTGAATGTTACACTGTTTGATCTTGGATATTTAGGCAGCTACCTCAAGGTGTCTTTATTTTCTTACCCTTTATTCTCAATTATTTTATTTTGAAAGTGCACAACTATCCAAAGGAGTTACTTTTTGTTTGATTGAGGAGATGGCAGCTGTAACATATTGCTCCTAATTGAAAACATTTGACCGTCCTGCAGACTCCACTGGGCCTGGCTGCTGAAAAGAAAGTGGAAAATGCGTAACTATGAGGCCAGATGTGCATTTTAAGGATTCCCCATCTCCAAATCTGATCCAGACAGATGTGAACCATGCCTTTTGAGCTGATGGGTTAAGCAGAAGGAAAGGGGGGATGAGCAGTGAGTTTTAGGGCAGCATGGGATGGTTTGGGAAGAGGATGAAGGGGTGAGAATGAAGGAAAAGGGGATTACTGAGGCAGCAGGTGGCAGCAGGTGCTCTCTTTGAATATTAATTCAAATATGACATCCCTCAAACAACATTGAAAATGATCTTAAGAAATACCTCAGAGTATTTTCACTGGTCATGGCCCACGTCAAGGTCTATGGTGTTTCACTGGGTTGTCTGTGTGGGAATGCGCTTCATTTCATTTGTTTAAGTGGAGCACATCTCAGTAATTACATTAACCCGGGAGACAGCTGCAGCTCCCTCTCCTCCACTCACTTTTCCTCCTCTTCCTCCCTCTCTGACGCACAGGCGAGCCCGAGTCTGCGCATCCGGGCCGCTGTGTGAATACAAACAAAACCGGCTGACCCTCCAAACTTGGCGCATTAGCGCACATATTTGACCCCCGCGACGCAGTAAAGGCTAAAATGTCTCACATCCAAAAAAAGATGTGGGCCACCTAAAGATTAAAGAGTCAACCGGATCGGAGCTGCTGAATGAGTGGCATCTGAAAGGCCTGCTGAAACACCTTTCCACAGCACATGCCTGTGCTGTTTCCAGCACTAAATTTGACAATGACCTTCCCCAAAATAAGCACCGGGGAGAGCACTGCGCCAGACGGAGGCTGTACAAATTGGAGAGAAACTTTTGTCCTTGATATCATTTTAAAAATATATTCTGACCACAAAATAATCAAGTCAACAGCCAGACAAGACATGTATTCAGACATCTTTTTTAAAAACCAAATGAGCTGCATAAGCCTTAAAGACCGCATTTCTTAGCAGTTCGCGTTTTTTGACGTCACTGCTGTAGCTTGTACCATACGATCTATTTTTAAATAAGCCTAACTTCCATTTTTGGATCTCTGACCTGCGAGTCGTCTCTCCCGGACATTTCTCCACAGTAGATCCCAAGCCTTGGACGTGGAGTCCCGCAGCTGCTCACTGATCGAGCGCCGCAGCTGGAGCTTGTTGGCAGACTTCCGCTGGGATGTCATTGCGGTGCTGCCGGACACATATTCTCCCGTCTAAAACCCAGAGTTCGGTCAGATCCAGAGATTATTCCTCAGTCCTTTTTTTTTTTACTGATTCCAACTCCGGCTGGGACAGCGAGCCCCGGCTGCTGCCGCAATAGTCGTCACCGTTTCACCTGGTTGGGGCTTCGGTTCCGCGCCGCGTTGCGCCGCGCTGCGTCACCTTCCTGCACCAGCGGAGCTCCGCGGATGAAGTCTCACTAACAGGATCGGAACTCCCAAAACACACCCGGTCTCACAGATCCAACATCCCCCCTCACTTCCCTGCCTCCAGCCCGACTCATTCAGGACGAATATGTTTCAACAACATAACTTCAGTTTGTGAGGCTGCGGAGCCAGATGTGAGAGACGGTTCAACCCCCTCCCTTCTCTCTCTCCCTTACACACACACATACACACCAAACTCTCTCTGAAACCCACCCACTCACCCAAACAAGAATCCCTTTCAATCTCATGATGCGTAGTAATAACACTCAGTCATTTTACACACACACACAAACACACACACACAAGTCACAACTGTGCTGTGTAGCCAGAACAAGCCTGAACTCAGTTTCTCTGCTCATTCAGTCCCTGACTGAGAGCAACAATTCACACTGTCACAACTGAGATGTTGTTCCTCACTGGTTAGTTCAAATCTCAAGAGAAATAAGATGCAGAGAATATTTTAAAATAAGGTCCTTTCAGTGTGTTTCAAAAAGCCGGTGCAGGTATACAACCTGAAAGAGATGACTTCAGGTAAAGAAATTAGAACAATATTTATAATTTAATGAATGACTGTTGAGATTTAAGAAGTCCTGACTTTATGGATAAAGGTGGTATCGTGCAAAAAAACAGTTGCAACTCCGAGGTGGACATTTCCACACAAATTCAGAGAAACAGGAACTCTTTTGTAAGAGAACAATGTCACATAAAATACAAAGTAAACCTCTATCATGTAAAAACCTACTAAGACCCAGGAATGTCACCACTTTCCCAAGGTCTGCATGCAAAGATGGAGTCAGCTAAAGAGGAAAATGGAGGATTTTTTTTTTTTATTAACTTCTTCAGAAAGTTACGTAGCTGAACAGAAAAGGCACCTTGATATATCCTCGTGTTGAATTTAGGAGCATTAGAGCATAAAACTGCTCATCTGTGACGCACCTATCAATACAAAGGTTATGAAACAGACAGTGTCCTCATCAGTAAGCACCATGTTCTATTTGAATATGCAAGAAGTCTAATCCTGCAAAGACCTGAAGTCCAGAACAACCAAACAAAAACATGATAACACCCGAAGCAACTGACTGTAGTTTTATAATGTAATTTAACATTAAATTCATATCTTGAGATGTTTAAAGAAAGAAGAACATACAAGCAAAGCAGATAGAGAAGGAAATGTCTGTCTGTGCAGAACTGTGACTCTGAGTGGCCTAAAGAGGAAGTCACTCAACATTGACATGTTCCAGTTTTGCCTGACAACCTAAAGTGAAAGTGCTTAAGCTGTCTCTCTTTGTGAGGTACTTTTACTCCTCTGGCAGGTTAAGAGTTTTGGGAATTTCTTCTTAAGCTTGTGTTATCCCAGGAATGCCAGACAGAGTGATGAGGAGGACGCTCCCTCAGCTGCCGCCTGCCCGACACCGTCGGATGTCCTGTTTGTGGTGTTGAGTTGCAGGTCAGCGTGGACCAGTGAGCAGAGACCTGAGTCGACGTTTTGACTTGTCGAAACGCGCTTGACATCTCGGGCAGTCAGCGGAATCCTGAGCTGATGAGGACACCAAACACCACTTTAGTGGTCGGGTCAAGTTCTGCACATGGAGATCAGGAGTTTGAATTTAGCATCTATTTTCACCCCAATTATGACCCGCGAGACTGGATTGTTTCTCCAGCAAAGATGCTGTTAGCATCCTGAGTGGAAACGTGAGGATAAAAGAGAAAGTGAATGAATGGAGGACAGAAAGTGAGAGAGAAGCTGATGAGCTCACAGGGAGACAAAAAACAGAATCGACTGACAAGACCACCAACACAAACACGCCGCTTCCTCTGCAGGATAAAAACACGTCAGAGGATCAAACAACATGAAAGTCCCTGTTTCTGTTCTGCCTGCTTGATAACAAACACCTCAACTCGATTCACTAACAGGATTCCAAACTGTTGATGAATAAAACCAACTTTTTAAAACAATAAAAACAGCATTTAAAACTATTTTTCAAGACTTTGATTTTTTTTTATTCCTGTTGGGTAGTTGGCAAGAAGCCTCATTTGCAGCTGATCATTTTTTGTTGACAAGCAAAATCAAAAAAACTCACAGTTCACCTTTAAAAAGGCTAGAGGTTGCAAAATCAGATACTTGTGGGTTGGAGGGTGAGAAAGAAACTGAAAGAAAGAGGAATTAAACACTTCTGTGAGAAAACTCCTGAACTTCCAGTGACACAGACAGTTTTCAATTTCTCCCCTGTGATGTTGAAGCTGGTGATACGTGGATATGAAGCTGGTCTTTGAGGTCAACCTCTGGCCTGGACCGAGAGAAGAAGCACCGCAGGAACCCGTTTCAGAGCAGCCAGTAAAAACACCAATCTAACACATTCCAGTCCTCAAACAGCCAATCAAAACAGCCCGACTGACATGTTCTAGTCGGACTCGGGATCTGATTTTCTGAACAAATACACAGCGGAGCATGGGAGTCTGCACCGGAGGGAGCAATCAGATCTTACTGTGGTTACAGAAATGGACTTGGTTGGTTTGGAGAATGCTGCTGTCTTCAAGAGACTGGTGAAAAGGAGGAGGGGGGGGAGGAGACTGAGTCTCTTTTCTGTCTTTTCTTTCCAATCAGGTCATTTGAGGTTAAAACCTGCAATGAAACAACTAGCGTGGTCACTCAGGGTAAAAAAAATCAACACAAACTGCACATTGAGCTGCTCTTTTGATATTTTTATCAGTCGCCTCAGTTGGCTGGGGGGTGAGAGTGTTCGTCTTCGAAGGCGAAAGAAAAAAAAAATCACTTCACATGTTTTTTTAAACATTAGCTACATTAAAACTGAAGGATTTCAGAAGATTTCTGTTGCTGAAGCTCCTTTGACTGTATGAAGCAAAAGCTGCATCTCCAAAGAGATTCTGGGTTACTGAGTTCAAACGGATCAATAATTTAACAGCTCATGTAATTAAAAAAAACTGTGAGCGAAGCATCTAGTCACACCCCCCCATGTCCTCTCAACTAGCATGTTCCCCTTTCTACGTCTCCTCCTCTGCCTCCTCTGACTGGCTTCATCCCTGCTCTGCTCCTCATCTTCTATTTTCAGCAACATTCAGTCTTTCAGGCCAAGCGGCTCAGCTCGCTGCTGTTTGAAACTGAAACACACGTGCAACATCTGGATGGTGTCACAACGTTCAAGAAATCTGGGACTGCACTGAGAGAAAAGGATGTAGATTCATACAAACAAAGATTTATTTTTTTGTTTGTTTGTGAAATAATGTCACTAGCAATCAGCACAGCCAGTGGGCTTTAAATTGACAAATTCCTCATTGAACTAAATCACTGAACACGTATTAAGGTGAACTCACTCCTGGATACACAACCATCTAATCATCATTTAGTGAATCTCACAGTAATTTCCTGCTACCATCATCATCACATCTTGGCTTTTGTTTATGTGTTTAATCTTCAGAAGCGTGATTATTATAGAATAACATTAACTAAAGCCATATTGTTAGGGCTGCATGGTGGGACAGTGGGTAGCACTGGTACATTGCAGCTAGAAGGTTCTGGGTTTGAAACTGGGCTGGGACCTTTCTCCCCGTGTACAAGTGGCTCCTCTCCAGGGACTCCAGCTTCTTCCTACAGTGCAAAAATATACCTGAAGTTAAAGCTGATATCCCTGATTTCAGATAGCCTAGCTTAGACTGTCAACAAAGTCACAGAACTCTAAGCCCCTTCCGTCAGGTAGAATTCCTAAGCCACGCCCCCCCAGGTTTGGAAACACGCGTAGCCCCAGAAGACGACCGAGTGCAAGACACTGGTCCGCAGTTCATTCAAGTACCGTAACATGGAGGAATCACCGGTAAGTGAAAATAATATAACAACGAACAACTGACATTAATTGTTACTTTGTCCTGAACCTGACGTGGAACCAGCCGGCGGCTGTTTCTCCTACTGTGACATGGTAGAGCGGTGAACACTCCCAGCAGTGGTGTACTGCTGGAATATGTCTCAGTTTTTTAGGAGCACAGAAGCCAAATAAATGCAGAAGTCCGTATGTCTGGAGAGACTGTCCAATCATTCCTTTCAGGCCGAATCATTTGATTGGTTGATGTTTTCAGACAAATACGGGAGAACCACTTAATTATTATTCGTTTTTTTTTATTTTTTTATTTTCACAACATATTTTCTCCATGCTGTGTTAAAATATTTTTAATGGGCATGAAAAAAATATGTTAAGCTAATTTGTTATGCAAATTAAGTATAGCAGCTTCAATTGGAAACCCATAATTGTCCCTAGGTGTGAGCGTGTGGCCCCGTGATGGACATGTGACCTGTTCAGGTGTGACCACGCCTCTCGCCCAGTGACTGCTGGAGATAGACTCCACCCTCTTCATCTCTGAACAGGAATAAGGATAATAACTGACTGACATATTGGCTAAAGATATTGAAACTGTTTTAAATGTTCAGAGAAATATTTCACTTCTCATAAATACTTTGTAGGTGGAATTTCAAAAACACACTAAACACTTCCTGTTCCCTTCAAGGTGTCAAAACATTTTATTTCTTTTTCTTCTTCTTCTTTTATTCTTATTATTTTTGGGGGGGATGATCTGATGATGATGATGATGATGATGATGATGATGATGATGATGATGGCACCAGAGATCAGAACAGAAATGAGCCGAATTGGGTCAAAAATAAAAACAAAGCTTTGTGCTAGAATGAGAACATTGGAATGGAAACTGTTTGGGTTTTTTTTTCTACTTGTAGCTTCTCTAAATTATACAACTGTGGAGTGAGAAGTGATGTTTTCCTTTTATTTTCACATTTCTAGGCCAATTATGTTTCATCACAAAGGATTTTAAGTAAATCAGCATTGCATACGGACAACATGTCGAACCATCTGTTCATGTTGGCTTGAGTCAACCGTTTCAGCGTGTCTCCATCAATCTTTCTGCACCAGCCGCTGAGGAATGTAGTTCTGGTCAGTTCCTACAAAAAAACGGGCCAGGGAAGAAGTGGGTCAGGAGCTAATTCAGACTATCAGTCTGTCCGCACACTCTCCAGTAACAATAACAATAACTTTCCCTGTCCAGCCAGGGAGGTTGCCACACTGACATCATCCACCTTTTTCTCCTGAACCAGGACACAAAGAAAAGATCTGGACCTTCAGAACAAAAAGATGAAAAGATGAAGATGGTAATGAATGAAAAAGAAGGAGTAGACAACATTTTTGGAGCCAGACAAAATATTCATGTGAGTCCAGAGTGTAGCAGGATGTGGATGGGAAACAATAGCAAATGGACGCGGGTTGGTGGGAAACCTTGCAGGTCATGGGAGTTCAGATCACATGCTGACAGGAACACAGGACATCTTCATTAACTTATATGCTGCAAAGTTGTTGTTTTTTTTTGTTTTTTTTTCTTATATAAGTATTTTTCTCAGAAGATACTCAAGGACCAACTTCCTTTGTGAATCTTTTCTCCTCTGCGTTGTGGGAACACAAGAACGTACTGTGTGTTCTAGCAGCGCACAAATATGAGAACATTATGTGTGCTACAAAACCGCCAAACACAGAGAAATATACAAGTTCAAGTATCCCAGTTTTACATTAGTGGAACTTCAAAGCTTCCAAGCATGATTGAGTTTTTGCAGCAATCTAACTGAACTGCTGGTCATACTGATGCCTGTATTTTAATCCATTTGCCAATATTTCCTCTATAGAATACTATTTATAGCATTTTTATATCTCTCACGAGAACCCTTCCCATTAAATAACTCACTCCATTCCCTGTGCATGTGTACGGCTCTCCAGCTAACAGCTGTTAGCAACCCTGGATTTACTCTAACTGCCACCTAACATGCAAAAAGACAGAAATATGTTCCAAATCTCAAGAAAAGGTAGAAACACGTCAATATGTTTAGGAAGAGTTTATCAGTTTGGGTATAAAGAATATGGGTGTGGCTTTGGTTTAAAGACCCAAACACAGGGAGCAGCAACATACAGTTGGGTAAGATCCAAAAATGAGTTCTTCATTAAATAAGCTTGTCAGCAGTGTGGTGCATGATATGAATATGAAAGTGGGAGAATCTGACAATGAGAAGACAAGAATTATTCAAGTTACTTTGCTGTGAAAAAGCATCTAATTTTTGTGTCCAAAAAGCAAAAAACTGAAAAAAATGTTTGCACTGTATAAATAGATATGATTAAATTTGAGATTTCTGTAACTCTCAGTGTTTAGTTCTCTGTGATCTTTGGGTGTTTTTAGCTTTGTTTTAGGTCATAATCCTGTTGGAGGATCCATGATCTGTGACTGAGACACAGCTTACCGACACTGAGCAGCAAACATCACACCAGAATGTTTTGATTGTCTTGAGATTTCATTGAAACCTGCACAGATTCATCTGTACCAGGTGCAGCAGAGCAATAGATTTCACATTCTTCTTTAAAGATGAATTTTGTGTCTGTAAACACAGAGCTGATTGAGCTTTTTGATGAATGTCTTCAAGCTTTTCTGTGTGTGTTCTAGTGAACCTCTTCTGGGCCTTTGCCATGTAGTTCATCTCAGTGCAATCAGATCAGTAAAGTACGCCAACCTTGGACGTGTTTCTTTTTTTTTTTTACCATCAGCTGGGGTTGCACGTTAGATGTTTCCTTACTTTGGAACATGTGATTTAAATTAATGGATAATTAGCAGGTTTCTGCTGATGTTAAAGCCAGGTTTGCAGGCAATTTGTTTATTTAACTCAGCTGTGTTGGAGCAGGGACACATCTAAACCATGCAGGACAGTGTGTCTTGAGGACCAGGGTTGGGAAACACAGATCTAAAATCTTCACTCTGATCTTCTCTGCAGCTCTGGCCTTTGCTTTAGCCCTGGTCACAATGACCCGTAAATGCATCGTTCATACAAAATCTGGCGTTTGTGATCATTGTTAAGTTGTTAGAGCTTCTGCATGAGTAACTTGTTGAATTCTTGAATCTACTGACAACCATCTTGTGAAAATTATTGCCAGCCAGTACCAGATTGTGTTCCATGAGCTGGACCGACAGTCGGAACAGACTGTAACACCTTTGCTGAGCTGTTGCAACGTGTCGCCTCACGCGTCATGAAAAATGAGAAGTAAATGTAATTTTCTAGAAACAACAGCTTTTTGTTGTGGGTGTATTTTATATCCTTGTAAAAAAGATACAGTTCTCTAGAATTTTAGAAGTAAATAATAAAGCAATCAAAAGTAAACGATCCCCGATCATTATGTGCTGTGTACAGGTTGTTTGGAAGGCGTGACCCTACGCAGAGGGTTTTCACAGCGTGTTCGGAGAAAATCTTCAAGCAGACCATCAACATGGTCACAAGGATAAGGAATTACAGAATTAACCCCTTCTTTACAAGTTGGTTGGTGCTGAATAAACCTCACATACAAAAGTGAAATTATTCTGTTTGTTTTTTTTAGTTGTATAAAAGGAAATGTGAAATATTCACTCTGTACATTCTAGCTTAGCACCAGTGACACTCGGCTGGTCCAGTGGGAAGAAATGACATCAACCTTGCCAGATTTTCACAACCATTAATCAGGATTAACATGCAGAAAAATCCAATTTGTGCAACGTGCTGTGTGACTGTAACAAGACACCACTGACACGCTGAAGGTGACCTCACAGATTAAAGAATAATTCAGGCATTTAAACATCTAATACTGCAAATGATAAATCGCAGGGATTAGACACTTTTTCCTCAGTGATTTAAGAGCCATAAACACTCAATAAAACTGTCACTCATTAATACATCAGAGATGCACGCTAGGGGCTGATTACAGTAATCTGCAGGTAAAATGCTTGTATTAACAGCAGCAGCTGTGGAAAAATCCCTGAGAGGAATTCGTTGTTTATCTGACGGCGAGTGGAGTGAACGTCAGCAATGTGGGTCGAGATACGACCGTATCGTAGCGGCAGAGGTCCAGACCACACAGGCCGACAAACTCTGATTGATTATAAGGGATTTTTGTCAAAGAGCAAAAGTGTTTCCTGATATCAGAAGAGAAAATAAACACTTTGGAGTGAAAAATGAAAGGCCAAGCAGTGGTTCTAATCTGCACTCCTCCTTCAGCACCGCTGTGTTTGCATAAAATGTTACTGACTCTAACAAATACACAAACACACACACTCTTAGCCTCCCTGCATGTCACATACAGCATCACCTCTGACCTCCCCGAAACCTCCTGGGCCTCATTACGCTGTGTGCGTCTCCTCTTTACGGACTATCACTGCCGGGTAACATGACCCTGACTGGCGCTGGGAGCCGCATTCGAGACACTCCAACACGCCTATAAGTGTAACACACAGACACACAAAATACACGAGAGTAAACAAAGCTACAGCGCAGCGAATGCGACCCCGTTGCTGGGTTCACACATACAGTCGCCATGACACCTGCATGTGCCAATCAACAGGGGACACGCTCAGAGGAGAAGAGATATGGATGAGGTCAGAGTTGGACGCAGAAAGGAGGAAAATTCTCATTGAAATCAAAAAAATAAAGTCTCGTAACGTTTTTTTTTTGTGGTTGAAAATTTTGTTTTATTTCAAAACAAATTCCTCTAAAATCTTCAAAAGCAGAGATGATTTGTGAGTTTTGCGATGGAATCTTGTTACAGCTACTAAATCTGATTGTGTATGTTTATATGCAAGAGTGTGAATTTGTGTTCACTACAAATCTCTTGGCCGACTTTCCCAGAAGTACAAAGAATCCGGCGGTAAAAAAGTGACGAACACACACGCAGAAAAGACTCATTTTAAAAGAATTCATACCTGCTGGTCCACCGGTCGTCCTCACAGCAACCTAACACCACAAAAAGAAAGAAGTTGAAGATAAGTACCAAAAACAGAATCAGTAAAATATACAAGCACTTAGTGAATTTCCTTTCAAGAGGCGAGGAATGTAAACTCAGTTTCCTGTGGTCCCCTCAAAACCCCAACAGTAGCTACGCTGGAAATAAAACCCAAATTTTTAAATCTTCTTAAATAAAAACAGCACAATTCTTCCACAACTGGACCACACATTCAATAAATGTATGTGGTGACATCAGAAAGAGATTTACTGGATAAAAGGAGCTACAGATGTGAAATATTTGCATTTGCTGCTTGTGACTCTTTCCATTTGATAAATGAGACTAAAAATCAAGATCATTATAATAAATGAGGCAATTAGATTTGAGGAAATTAAACAGGATATTGCAGACATGTGTGTAACTGGTTTTTGTTACCTTTTAAAACCTTTTGTGGTATATTAACCTTCTTTGTCAGGATCAATAGTTCTATGGGGACCTGGTCCTAATACAGTGGACACATATTTTATAGTTTAGGGGTTAGAGTCTGGATTAGGCCACTGAAATGAATGGACGTCAATACAAAGTCCTAACAAGGGAGGAATTACAAACTGTGTGTGTGTGTGTGTGGGGGGGGGGTTTGTATTTCTGACCTCCTGAGGACCCGTTTCCTGACTTTTACTATCTTTCTGGGGTCCGAGGGTTCTTGTGGGGACCGAAGCCTGGTCCCCATGAGGGGGAATCCCCTTTTTAGGGTTAGGGGTTAGGTTTATAGGTATGGTGTGAATAGAGTTTTAGTTAGTCTTAGGGTTAGTTATAGATCAGTAATGGTTAAGGTTAGGAAAAGGGTTTGGGTTAGGTATAAATCTAGTTACTAAAATCAATGGAAGTCAATGGACGGTCCCCGTAAGGATACCAAAACAAACTTGTGTGTGTTTTGTGTGTGTGTGTGTGTGTGTGTGTGTGTGTGTGTGTGTGTGTGTGTGTGTGTGTCAACCCTTGCTCTGGGGTCAGTGTGTTCTCTTGGAAAGGGAGGGAAAAAGAGGAAATGACAGCAAAGATATGATCATGTTTCTGACATTCTGAAACCAGCTGGCAGCTCATAAAGCTTCTGACCATGAGATTAAAGATTCACATGTTCACACCAGCCGAATTATCTGCAGGAAATGACTCATCTGAAAACAATGATCAGTTTTCTAATGTGAATCCAGGAACAGAACATGTTGTGGACTAACTGATGTCAGAGGGAAACCCCAATATTTACAAAGAAAAAGCTTTTCAATGCAGAAGATTCTGAATCAGCTGAGTTGACAGCTTGACCCAAAACATGCAGTATTATAGATCGTGACATAGTTTTTTTTAGCAAAATTCAGTTTCATCAAACACATTGTTTTTTCTTATTCTCAATATTTCTAACCAAAATAAGAGAATTATAACAATTGAAATATTTTGTGATCTTTCTGAAGAAAGTGATCTGAAACAGTGATGGACACATGCTTAGTTTGAAAGCTTATTTTTGCTGTGGGGGATCAAAAAAGAATGAAAAAAAAATCAGATTTTTGTGCCATAAACTTCTCGAGCATCTGTGAACCGTGTCAGCCAATAACTGTCCTATCCTACAGACCAACATGGTTTATGTCTCAGTGGGTCTCCAGCTTGTTTTACATCCTTTCACAACGTCGCTGTCAGATTACACTGAGAATTCATCATTCTTATTCCAACCCTTTACGATTTATTTGAGATTTTTCTCACAACCTTCTGGCTACATGATCTGATGATCATGATCCTCTCTGGGTGATCTTGAGTACTTTTGGTTGAAGAAACTGTTGAGATTCATAAAACTCTAAAAAAACATCCTTGTTCATCTAATAAAATACTTCCAAAAATCTGTGGTGAAGCACAGAGAGCTTCCAGTCATGTTGAGAAGTCATCCTACTGATTAAAAACACCTGACTTACATTTTAACGTGATATTCAGATTAGCTTTGAGTCCCTCTACATATGTTATGTGCTGATTTTTCTTTGCTGAATCAGATTTGATATGTTGTTGCATTTGATTTTGTGTGTTCTCTTGAAGAACCGGAGTAACTGAGTAATTTTTATTTATGAAAAAATATATTGAACATTTCATAAGCTCTAAAGAATCACTCAGTCTTTGTGTGTGTGTGTGTGCGCGTGTGAACATGAGTGAGCAGAACAGAAAGGAACCGTTTGCACAGCTGTACCTTATCAGTCACACTTAGGGGGAAAACAAACCCCCTCATCAGTCTGCTCTTTTGACCCCTACTGTCTCTCTGCTCCTCTGAAACAATATTTTAATGTTTAACAACTTTAATTTACATAAAGCCTCTTCACAAAACTGTAGGACATTTCTTCCAGAGAAAACTAAACAGAAACAAATCACAAACAGCCGATGAGTGTGTGGTGAGAGCGCAGCGCTAATAGATTGTATGATTTGATGAACAGATGCTGTTTGAGTTGTGTAACTTTACACCAATTTACCTTTTTGTTGTTTGTTTTTATATTTAATTTTTTTTTGGCAATTAAAAATTGCGAACTCATGTAACTCTGCATTTGAATGACACACCATAAGGTCACTCTGAATAACTGTGCATGAATTTCCTGTCACACCTTTCTTTAATAAAAAAGTTGAGCTGAACTAAATATTTATAAATCCTAAATTATAGCAAAGCCCCTTTTTTTAAGACAGGTTAGCGCATGTTTGGAAGTTAGTTCTGATCAGAAGCTAATGGCTAGTTTGAGGATCAATTCTGGTGAATTCTTAAAAAGGCCATTTCATACACATTTCAGGACTTTGTGGTTATTTCTTAAGTATTAACCAGTAATATGAAACATTTTATATCTAAAAAACGTCAGGAAACACTGATTAACAGACCTTTTAATCTATCTGCATTAAAATTCGGGTGGTTCCAGCTCCTTCCGTTAGGCTTCGGCAGCAACTCGTTCATATTCATTATTCGAATTTGCTGGACTCTGATTGGCTAACAAACTAGCCTATGAGAGCAAGGTATGCTGTTTCCTGCCCTGCTGCACATGGCAACATCAGACGTTGTGTCTTCCTGTCTGTTATGTCTTATGCTACAGCTTTTAGCCAGCAGCATGTTAGGTGTGGTTTCAACTGCGGGAACTGCCGAATACTAACGAACAAAGGAGTTGTGATGAAACAGATACAGGCCGTTCGGACTCAGGAGAACTCGGGTTTTATCGCCACCTACGTAGTTTGAGAAATAAAAACTGAAAGAGAAGTTATTGACCTGTTTTTACACCCACTATGAAGGTAAGAACACCTGTGGAGCTAAAATATTCAACAGAAACCTCAGAAAAACAATTTGTAATGGAAGGGCCTCTTTAAAACAAATCTAATATTTAAACATCCTAGCGGTTGATGCAAACCTGATTTATGAACTTCTACGTGGCGACATGTTTCACATTAAACGTTTATTCTGGCAGAATCATTATGACTAAGTTTTACTCCCAAATCCAAAAGTGTGGCAGATAACTAGCTTCACAGGTTGTTTTCTTTTGGCTAACGGTAACCCTACAATTCTAAATAAATAACAATGTAAAACTTAATGTATGGCAGTTTAAAGGTTAATTTAATAGTGTACACATGTTGTGTTTTGTTAGAGATTAAAATTGTTTTTTAAGACAGCAGTAACCTTCTTTGGTCTTGGCGCCACTTGCGTAGTCGTTAGCTCCTCATAGCCTCAGTTTCTCCTAACTGAGGTTGTTCATAGAACTAACAGACGAGGTTATTCAAATAATTTCCACAGAAACCCACTTTAAATGATCAAAAATATAATTTTAACCGCCCTTTTTGTCGCAGTTTGCAAATTGTTGCCGTCAGCAGGTAAACAAAACTTCAATATTAACAGATATGTGAAGTTCTATCCCAACTTACTGAACAATTTGAGTTACTTTCTTATGAGAAAACAAATAATACAGACTCAATTGTGTTAAAAACACTTTGTGGTGTTTCGTTTTGAAGCTCCAGTGCTGACGGAGCACAGAGTGACCTTGTAAATTCTGCTGCCTGAAGCAGAGCTGTCTCATCCTTTCACCTTCTTTACATAAACAGCGGGGGATGTGCAGACTGGACAGAGACCCAGATGCACAGACAAAAGTCCCAACATCAAGAAAACTCTGGTTTTACAGTAAAAACTAGGAGGCAGTTTCAATATTTTTGGTAAAAAAGGATGAGTAGCTAGTGTGTTCAGAAACAGAGCAGATTTAGAGGCTAAACAAGACGACACTGACTATATTTATACAGTTTCAGTCTAAATAAGCTTCAAATGAAATCTGCTGGACATCAAAACATTCACCACAGATAAGGAACTGATCAGTCAGACATCACTGAAGCTTCTGTCTTCAGACTTAAAAGACTTACATTAACATTTTGTGTGTTTTTCATTAAATAATTCCTCTCAGATTTCATGACGTTACTCACCCGAGCACATCGAGCCTGGAGATGAGCAGGAGACGAGAGGGACGAACGAGTCAGGGGTTTGCTGCGGGTCAAAGGCCTCGCGCGGCGCCTGCCAAGGGGTTCGAGCTTTTCTGGAAATCTGTCCACTCTGTGATCCTGACTCGCTCGGCTCGCCATCCTGCCCACAGCCTGGGCGCTCTGAAGAAAAGAGACGTCAGATGGAATTTAGAAATCCTGGATCTCAGAAGGTGAAGTTAAATTCAATGTCAACACATGATCACAATTAACAATCAGAATGCAGAGAGAAAGAAGGAAAATAGATTTTTTTTATATTTAAACCAACAAGTTTTTCTTTCATTTACATATTTTTTAAATTTAATTTCGTTTACATCAAGAGTACATCACCTTTTACAGACAGAGAAAACTATGACATTTTTCCAACTAAATGCAGTTTATAGTTTTTTTTATCACATTCTGCAGCTCCCTCCATGTCTGTCAGGTTGTCTCTTTTAGCGTCTTACCCCACTTCCTGTCTTCATGTCACCTGTCCCTTCAGTAGCTCTCTGTTTCTCTTCAGTTTTATGAGAAGCCTGCGTTGGCGTGGACTGATTCAAGATGCCAACGACGCGTCTGCCCTTCTCAGATTCTGAAAAAACCCACCCTATATAAACCGACCCTCACAACGGTGGAAAGTCCGTCCCAGTTTGACCCCCGTGACTCAACTACTGTACGTTACACTTCAGTGGGAATACCCGTCAGTGTGCTTCCCACTCTCGCCTCCTGTCAGACACCGAGCTGATAACGTTTATGAGAGCGTGTAACTGACAGTGAGAAAGAATGGCGTCCTTCTCTGTGAAAGAGCAGAGCTTTTATTACATGGAATTCAGTCCAAAAATACACACAGGAATCTATTTTCTCCCAATTTCAACACAAGGCTGTGAAGAAAATTCCCTTCCTGATATTACATAATACTGTATTTCCATCACAGAGATAACAGCTGGAAATTTTCTGTGAGCGCCAAAGATGCTGTGTCCCTTAAAAAACACTAAAATCAAACTTTAGTTTCCTAAATTTCTCATCTAAATATCCACTTATTTGTCTTAAAGGAGCAATAAGCGAAAATTCATCATTTCCAGTTTGAAAGAATTCAAAATATGCAATGTGAAGCTCTAGATGTGTAATTCCATCTGGAACATAGCATGAGGTCACACACCATCTCTCTGTGTTGATATCGAGCCTCTTGTTTACAAAGGTGGTCTCCTTCCGCGTGCATGTTCGTGCATGTGAAACTCCGCCTCCTTCATGTACTGAGCGAAGGCCCTCCCTTCGCTCAGTACCGACACACATTGTTGAAGCAAAATGGTGGAAGGCGGAGCAAAGCGTTCACCTGAAGTTGACTGGGTGTCATGGTTCGTACCAGGTGGGGTTGTTGACGAGCTCTCAAAGTGACCCAAACTCCAGACACACACAATGCGAGGAGACAGCGCTCACGGTTAACAGTGTTTATTATATACAGTGCTCCAAGTATTATACACGTAAACAATGAATGTGCTGATGAAAACTCAGGACGGGCCTGGTGCGGGACAGGAACGGTCCTGGGGTTGTGAGAGAGAGAGAGGTTAGTGACAGTGGGAGAAACCAGCTGCGGCGTGCGGGGATTGTGCTCGCTCAACTCACGGTTGTGTGAATGACGTCCGGGCTTGAGGAGAGATCCTAGGATGCTGCCGCAGGGGTGGTGAGCCAAGCTGTCAGTAATCCGTGTGTGAGATCCGGGTCCGAGTGCTGAGTGCGCAGACGTGACTGCGACAGGGGTGACAGCAGAACGGTGACCGGTGAGGTGTGGACCAGAGGAAGCCAGAGACAGACAGGGAGCCAGAGGGAGAGAGCTGGTCGCGTAGCACCGCAACGGAGCTCTAGGAAGTTCCCGCGTTGAGCCAATCCTCACTATGAGCGATTCGATATCCACGCTGGAGGTTATGCTGTCAGGAGAGGAGCTCCAGTACAGCAGGCTGAACATAAGGGGAAAAGAAGGCAGGTTAATACTGCGAAACACTCTCTGATAAATACTGCTCACTAGCCACTCTGTACCACGTAAAGTTGCGGAACAAACTGGCGTCTGTCTCTTGTTCCTCCTCTGCTTAAGTACCCAGCTCTCCTGAGCTGGGTAACGATCCACACCTGAGATCAATGATCCTCTGCTGCCACGCCCTGCAAGACAGTTAGTTCCACTCACCACCACCAGCAGCAGAGATCCTCACACTGGGAACACATTTCATCACCCAAGAAGCCACGGCCAATGACAAACAAACCGGGTAAAGCAAGGGACAAAACCAGGATAAACATTGGTCTTGCTTTTCCAAGATGGAGAAGCACTGAGAGAACGAGAGAATTTACGATTTGACTCGGAGCTGGCTTTTCTTCTCCAGTAATGTCGGATTTTGAGGAGGAGGAAGTTTCAGATCAGTAAGTCTTCCTCAGAGTAACAGTTTTTCTGAACACTAACAACTAGGAACTTTTGTTTTGGTCTCAATCCTGTACTCAACAGCACACCTAGCGGTGAAAAATCGCTTGTTGCTCTCTCAGATAATGTTTATTAAAAATGAAAGGATTTTAATTTCAGTTCCTCAAAGGAGCACATATCAACCACCTTCCACAGTTCAAACAAAAATCATCTTATGTGGAGAAGTGAAGGAGTTAAAACCATTTTGGTCGAATCTTGAAAATAAAATGTGTGTTTGCTAATCTTGATTAGCTGTGGTGGCCATCTTGGATGGGGTGAACTCCAAAAGTTAATTAGTTTGAGATTTTACTTGCAATGACTGATAAATTAAAGTTTTATTCTAATCTGTCCAGTGGTAGCATGAGATATTTAGCTAACAGTCAAACTGTTTTTATTTTGCACATTTCTGCAGGTGGACCACTTCTTCCTTTAGTTGTGCATTTTTTGGGATGTGTGGTTTTGTGTTTCAGGTCTTCACTGAACCCCTTCAACATGTTCCTGTCTTCTGTTTGACGTCTCTTCAGTCGATCCCTGACTGAATGTTTTGGTCTTGGAAGTTCTGACACCACCTCAGGCCAGGTTGTTTTCTGAAGACTCATGAGCATTACATTCCTGTCACCATGTCTGACCATGATGTCCTTCAGACATGTTCACTCTCCTTTGACATTAACTCACCTGGTTAAAAAAACAACAACCTGAAGACCAAAACCATTTGTTTGGTGTTTTTTTCTTTTCTCATACTAAAGAGGCT
>SSNP01000113.1:218952-269189 GCA_006937955.1 Pachypanchax playfairii | reverse complement strand
CCAGCCGACGATGAAGGAGGTCTTGCTGGCGTCGGACCGGAAGGCGTGTGGAGCCCGGCTGAAAATGATCCGGCACTGTCGGAGGAACCCTCTGCAGTCCTTGGGTTCTCCGTCGAAGGGTGCCGGATCCGGGATGGCTACCTGCCGATAGCCGGTCTCCTCAGGTGGGTCAGATCGCGCCGTCGCTGTCGCTGCTGCTGCTGCTGCTGCAGGAGGAGGAGATTGACTGCGGGAAAGGCGAGACATGACACTGGTGAGTTGTTGTGTAAGACTGTGGAGCTCTGTGGATAGGTTAGCTTGTGTTCTCGCTATCTCCTGCATGAACGCATCATGCCTTCCCAGCAGTATCCCCTGCTGGGTGAGTGCGGTCTGAAGCTGGGTCTGAGAGCTCTCTTGGCCAGTTTGTTCTGTCATGGTTCGTACCAGGTGGGGTTGTTGACGAGCTCTCAAAGTGACCCAAACTCCAGACACACACAATGCGAGGAGACAGCGCTCACGGTTAACAGTGTTTATTATATACAGTGCTCCAAGTATTATACACGTAAACAATGAATGTGCTGATGAAAACTCAGGACGGGCCTGGTGCGGGACAGGAACGGTCCTGGGGTTGTGAGAGAGAGAGAGGTTAGTGACAGTGGGAGAAACCAGCTGCGGCGTGCGGGGATTGTGCTCGCTCAACTCACGGTTGTGTGAATGACGTCCGGGCTTGAGGAGAGATCCTAGGATGCTGCCGCAGGGGTGGTGAGCCAAGCTGTCAGTAATCCGTGTGTGAGATCCGGGTCCGAGTGCTGAGTGCGCAGACGTGACTGCGACAGGGGTGACAGCAGAACGGTGACCGGTGAGGTGTGGACCAGAGGAAGCCAGAGACAGACAGGGAGCCAGAGGGAGAGAGCTGGTCGCGTAGCACCGCAACGGAGCTCTAGGAAGTTCCCGCGTTGAGCCAATCCTCACTATGAGCGATTCGATATCCACGCTGGAGGTTATGCTGTCAGGAGAGGAGCTCCAGTACAGCAGGCTGAACATAAGGGGAAAAGAAGGCAGGTTAATACTGCGAAACACTCTCTGATAAATACTGCTCACTAGCCACTCTGTACCACGTAAAGTTGCGGAACAAACTGGCGTCTGTCTCTTGTTCCTCCTCTGCTTAAGTACCCAGCTCTCCTGAGCTGGGTAACGATCCACACCTGAGATCAATGATCCTCTGCTGCCACGCCCTGCAAGACAGTTAGTTCCACTCACCACCACCAGCAGCAGAGATCCTCACACTGGGAACACATTTCATCACCCAAGAAGCCACGGCCAATGACAAACAAACCGGGTAAAGCAAGGGACAAAACCAGGATAAACATTGGTCTTGCTTTTCCAAGATGGAGAAGCACTGAGAGAACGAGAGAATTTACGATTTGACTCGGAGCTGGCTTTTCTTCTCCAGTAATGTCGGATTTTGAGGAGGAGGAAGTTTCAGATCAGTAAGTCTTCCTCAGAGTAACAGTTTTTCTGAACACTAACAACTAGGAACTTTTGTTTTGGTCTCAATCCTGTACTCAACAGCACACCTAGCGGTGAAAAATCGCTTGTTGCTCTCTCAGATAATGTTTATTAAAAATGAAAGGATTTTAATTTCAGTTCCTCAAAGGAGCACATATCAACCACCTTCCACAGTTCAAACAAAAATCATCTTATGTGGAGAAGTGAAGGAGTTAAAACCATTTTGGTCGAATCTTGAAAATAAAATGTGTGTTTGCTAATCTTGATTAGCTGTGGTGGCCATCTTGGATGGGGTGAACTCCAAAAGTTAATTAGTTTGAGATTTTACTTGCAATGACTGATAAATTAAAGTTTTATTCTAATCTGTCCAGTGGTAGCATGAGATATTTAGCTAACAGTCAAACTGTTTTTATTTTGCACATTTCTGCAGGTGGACCACTTCTTCCTTTAGTTGTGCATTTTTTGGGATGTGTGGTTTTGTGTTTCAGGTCTTCACTGAACCCCTTCAACATGTTCCTGTCTTCTGTTTGACGTCTCTTCAGTCGATCCCTGACTGAATGTTTTGGTCTTGGAAGTTCTGACACCACCTCAGGCCAGGTTGTTTTCTGAAGACTCATGAGCATTACATTCCTGTCACCATGTCTGACCATGATGTCCTTCAGACATGTTCACTCTCCTTTGACATTAACTCACCTGGTTAAAAAAACAACAACCTGAAGACCAAAACCATTTGTTTGGTGTTTTTTTCTTTTCTCATACTAAAGAGGCTTTTGGTTGTCCATCTTCATAAAACATAAATCCTATTTGACCTGAAGATCCACTAAGTGTTTATTGGACATTTGATGTGATATTTGCACCAAAACTGTGGAGCTTCATGGACTTGGTGATGATCTTGGAAACAGCAACAGCATGAAGGTTCTACAGGAAGTCAATCAATCTGCAGAGAAGCTCGATTTTACTCCTAAAACCATAAATATCAAATGTTTATGAAAAAATGTCTCTTTTTCTGTCGCTTCTCCAGACGATCGGTCACTTATCTGACAACTGTTTGCATTTTTTCTGTTTTACTGTTAATAATTGTGTTTGACCTTCCACATCTTCTTTTATGCAAATAAAAATAAACCTGTTCTTCTGTGTAATAATAAAAGAACGTGATAAATAGTGATAAAAATGTCCAGAAAGATGAGTTCTACTGCTGCTTTCTCTGACTCTCCAACCAGTTTTAATGAGATTATTGTAATTAAACGCAGAGTTTTTTTTTTTTTTTTATAAGAATTCCTTAAATTGTGTTCTAGTGCTTTAAAAGCTGTTTGAGGTTACCAGATTTACACTTGGTGAGCATAATGAGGCAGCTGGAATCCATGTGAGGCCAGAAAAGATGTTCGCACGCTTCGTTCTTCTTACACAAATTAGAATAAAAATGTTTTTAAATCAACAGAAAGCTGCGATGAGCTTTCAGCTCTTGTTGCTTTTGGTTTCTGAGGGAATGATGTTTTTTTCTTGATGAGTACCTTGAAAACAGTAAACAACAACAAAAAGATTTATGGGAGGCTTTAATGTTGTAGTGGAGGGGAAACAACTTCAGAGACCAGCCAAACCAATATTTGAAAGTTGTTGTTTTTTTTTTCCATGGATTTAATGGGAAAAGGGTTCACAAGCTTCATTCACATGACTTGGTCAGATTTGGTTTAAAGTGCTCAAATAAAGGGTCGACGCTACTCCAATTTAAACAGTTCATGTAATTTATTTTTAACTTTGGAGAATTTGTAGTATTTGTCTTTTCTTCATTATGTTCTTTTGACTTTAATTGACAAAGTCTGTGTGAAGAATTATAATCAAACGAGTCTCTGACTTTTCTAAATTTGCATTCTATATCTTAATTAGAATGAAACACTTTTTGGGGGCGGGGTTGACTTTACCTTGAGGAAATGAAAAAATGTTCAAGTCTTTTCAGGACTTTTTTTGTTTTCTGATGTTAGATTTTATACATTTCATAATGTAAAACTGACGGTAACAAGAAAAATCATCACAATCAAAGAAATTGATAATCCCCATGCGTGTGGGAATATGTAACATATTTTAAATGTTCCTTCGCAGGGTGAGGATTATTTAAACAGAGCTGGTCCTGGTGAGATTCAGCAGCTGCTGCCAGAAACGTGAAAAAGCAGGAAACCTTACTGGCTGACGGTTGGGCATGAAAGAGATGGAGGGGGGGGGTCAAATTAGGAGCATTATTCATATTTATGTGATGCCTGAAAGTAAGTGTAATGACAAGTTGGATAAGTTAAATATTGATTGTTCACTTGGTGTTTAGGGATGAATACAGCAGGAAAACGTACATCTGTGATGTAAACGTGACACATTTTGGATGTAATGGCTTCATGCAAGAGGTTTTTAGTAAATGAGTTTAATCTTAATGCAGAATCTGCTGAAATATTGTTGGAATTTGAACCTTTATGATCATAATTAACACTTTAACATTCAAAGAGCATCATACATATACATCAGCCATCTGTAATTGACTTACTGTGTTTCTGTGCTGCTCCTGAACAGCACCAGCTTTCTGTGAGCAACAGGAACTGGCAGTTTGGACTTCTTGGTTCTCTTCAATGAGATGATCTAACTTTTTCATCAGCAAGGTCATGGAGTCACATGCCTGAATGAACACAGAAAGTCCAAAAATGCTAATTCAGGTAAGTATAGCTCAAAGGCACACTCTTGAGTTAACCTTCCACTGAGACCTTTCAAGTGCTGCAGCTGAACTTTGCTGAACCTAAACTCACACGCTCCTCTTCTTCATCCAAATATTCCTTCAGCCTCAAGGCTGCTGGAACGTTTTGCTCACTTCGGTCTGACTGCATCCTAAACTGTGAAGGTGGAGACAATGTATGTGAATGAGATTATTGTAAATGAAGGACGATGCTGAAAAAAACACTGCTAATAAGGAAATATATTCCTTAATGACATACCAATGATAAACGACTATGACACAATGAGACATGCTTGTATCTAAACCCTCAGTTTCACTTTCTGGTCATAAAGTCTGACTGAGACACTTGTTCGCTGGCCTTCCAGGAAATGAACAAACTGCTTTGTTTCTGAGCTCCGTTGCCGGTCCCTGGGTCCCATAGGCTGATAGGAGCACATTGGGCCCCTTTGAAGAGCTCGCAGTCCAAAAACAGCCCCCTCACTCACACAAATACATGCATACATACTGGTATGCCTTCACAAACCCACCCACCCATTCACGCACACAAACACACCCCTCTTTTCCACTGCCATTCCCCAAATTATCATGTTGACCAGCTTAAGAAATATTTGCAGTAACAGCTCTGGCAGTAAAGCCGTTTCCTGTGTGCTGCAGCCCCCACGTCTCCAGATTCTTACACACAGCGACACAGAGGGCTGTCTGTGCACACCAGGGTGCTATTTTTACCCTCACTGTGGGGGGACAGAGCTGCTGGTGGGGGGGGCAGTGGAGGTTTTCTGTGGCATGAGTGACTGCAAACGCATGCATGCTCTAAAACCATGGGACACGCACCACATGCACACACGGGAACGTTCGTACAGCTCCGAGTGTTTTCACAGTTCATTAAATGTTAATATGTTTCTGTTCAAGTATCCACAAGGGGAAAAACTGTTAATGCACCAAGTCTAAAACACCATTTCATTATTTTCTTGAGAAAGGCATCAGGTATTGATATAACCAACTAAAGAGGAGAAATCTGCTGCTTCCTGATGTTTCCTGTAATGGTCATATGTTTCAAAACCACCTCTTATTTCTTTATGCAGTACGTTTTCTTTGGACTTTGGTTGTTTTGTCACACATTTTTCCTTCTTTTGCAGATGTTGGGGAAATATGCACTAAAGATGCAGGTCCTGAAAGGACTCATCATCCTTCTGTCAGTCATCTATGGCATGTTTTCAGCAGATAGCTCTTGATTTGATGTGAATAAAACTGTGTCAGCTTGACGTACTTGTCTTAGATTTGCTCCTGTATTTCAGTAATGTGTGGAGATATGTGGTCCCGCGGCATGAGATCCTACGCCCAAAACTGTCTAATACTGGTCATCAAGGGCCACCATGCTTCCTCTCCTCCAGTAAACCTGGTTCTACTACAGAGGGCTGAAAATCACATCAGGTCTGTTGAAGCAGAGAAACATCCAAAACATACAGGATGGTGACCCTCGAGGTCTGACATAGTGCTTTTGGGTAACCTCCAGCAATTACATGCTGTCTCAGTTAGGAGGTTCTTACAAACACCTGTAACAATACGCCACCAAAGAACTAGGCAAACACGAAAAAGAAGAGAAAAAAACTGCATTTTTGTTGAAGACATTTGATAAAATGACTAAAAATCCATTAACGTTAGAGGCGTTTTATACCTGAATGATTCTTAGATCAGAATAGAAGTGGCTTAACAAATAAATGAATATTCTTTGAAAATGTTTAGGTACTGAAAATAATTACAAATGCAGAAAATGTTCAAAAGAACTAATGAGTAAGATCCATTTAAGATATTACAATAAAGTGTGTAAAAAAGTGACCAGGCTTACAAGAAAGTCCAGCTGCTTGGATTGTGTTTATGGAAAAACATGCTCACTATGTTAAGATCTGTTGTCTTGTCTCTATGTGTTGACAGTTAACAGTTAAATAAACTGTACGCTTATATATGAAAGATCCTGAAAATCTTGATTTAAGCCAGAATATCTAGAGCACCCAGCTAAAAAAATCTGTTTAAAATATTACTGTAAAGTACAGAGATCTTATTATTTCTGTGAGTTAAGACGAAACAGTTTCAGACAAATGGTAAGAGAATATCTGGAGTTTTACAAATATTTAATTGAACTTTCATTAAAAGCTGAAGTGATGGTTTGATTTCAGGGAGCAGCAGATTTTTAGGGAACGTGTCAGAGTCTGACAGCTGTGAGAACAAAGTCAGGACTCCACTCATGTTAAGGAATGCCTCCTGCTGTGGTGCATGCTGGGATATAACAGATTCCAGGCATACTGGGAGAAATATGAAAGGAATTTATTACAAGACTAAAATGAACCTTTAATTTGAACTAAAATGTTTTGAATGAAGGGGAAAAAAATTAAATAGAGCTCCTAAATGTCTTTTAGGAATAATTTGTGATGATTTGAAGCTTTATGACAAACAAAAAATATGAATTTTGTTTTATGAGACTTAAATATTTTTTAGTGACTATTACATTTTGATAAAAGGATCAACATTTTCCAAAACCTGAAAGGGTTTGTTAATGCTTATTAATTCAATAATATTTTCAAAAAATTGAAACTCTGAACTGAAGCCAAGAATAAATAAATAACTTGTAAAAACGCTCATGTTGAGCTTCTTGTAAATGCTTGACACTGCTGCCCTCTAGTGGTGAACATTCACACACAGCTGATGAAGAACATTTCAGCACCAGATTAGATCATTAAATTAAAGATTGAAATCATGTAGCTGCTCTAGTTTCTGGTACCACCCTGAACCGGTTTATTTACATTCTTACTCGTGTAAAAATTGATTTATTTTGAGTAAAACTTGTATTTCTATGAGCTGTGGATTTATTTTTTACCTGTTTTTCCTCCTCTTCCTCTTGACCACCTGGGAGCCTAGCTTTGCTCTTGTTGGTGGTCTTAGTGCCATGAAACATGGCGTCCTGCCTTCGCAGACACTTCCTGTTCCTGCTCATGTTTCGACGATGGCGACTGACCAGAAATTCTTTATACTGCAACGTCTCAGGCACTTCATCATCATCATCATCACTCTCCTCTCCTGTAGACGTGGAAGATGAGGAGGACTCTCCACCTTCAGAGGCCTCCTTTACATCCTTCACATGGTTGTCGGAGCTCCAGTCATAATCACAGAATACAATGGCGCTTGGTTTGTGTTTTATTATTCTCAGGACATCCAGTGAGCCGTCCTCAGATCTGCTTACTGACGCAGTTAGGTGGTTCCCACAGCAGGTATCTGGAGGAAGGTCAGAGGGGACGTCAGCAGGGCAGGACGTCACCTTCTGCTCGGGTTCAGATGTCTTATAATGTTCTTCAAATGAACAATTACAGTGAACATCGTCTTTACAATCGGCATTCTTAACTGTCCCAGGAGACACGTCTGAACTCCAGCAGCGTCCATTCTGCTTGAAGTCCGACTTAGTCGTCTCACAGGAAGAAGAGTTGTCCATCTCAAAGTGTTTCCATTTCTTAACATGTCTGGCGACAAGATCTGGAGGAGCGTCTAAGAAAGGAACAAGCCCAGACATGGTTCTCAGCTGGTTGTTGAAGTTTTGGGTTGGTAGGACAGAGGGGGGGACTTGTCCACAGCCTGGGGGTAAATGTGCCTGTTGGACTGCTGCTGAACAGGCGATGCAGCCACCGGACCTTCAAGCATTACTTCACCTCTCTCAGAGCTGGTTTACCTGGAGTTAAACAAGAAGGAATCAGCAAACTGCTCTCATTCCTACACGTGTATATTATAGTGATTATTCATATTTGATTCAAGTCTGGATATGCAAAGAAGTTTAAGGGTTCAGCCAATCAATAAAGACAAAATGCTGCTAAATATGGCAGGTAGGATTTCAGTTGAGTTTCTATCATTATTTTGTCTGAACAGTAACTTCATGGAGACTTTTTAAAACATTAAAAACACAAGGGAGACCCCAGCGTCCGATCCAGGTCATCGAGGGGCCACTATCTGGCATGTTTCAGATGGTTTTCTGCTTCAGCACACCTGATTTGAAGCGGTGGGTGATTAACAAGCTTCTGCAGAAACCGAGTAGATGCTGAACACCAGACACTGTCCTGAGAGAGTCTTTGTGAGTTCAGCTCAGAAAACCAAATCAGGGTCCTGGGGGCCACTATCCTGCATGTTTTATATGTTTCCCTGCTTCAGCACACCTGACTCAGATGAAGGTCGTTAACAAGCTGCAGGATTTTTTTCTTAATAATCAAATGCAGTGACTTATAACTCAGGTGATCCCTAGTCAATTACAGGAACTAAAAGACTTTGTAATTCAATCAAATATCTATTAATTAATTACTTTAACTATTTAGCTACATATCTACTTTAAAATCTGTTAAAGTAACACGTCTCAAAATTTAGTTTGAGGACCACAAAAGGCTGCAATGTAATGTTTTTTAAATGATTTAAATCAGAAGTAAAATTGAAAAGTAAATAATTACATATATATGTATGTACATATGTATCCTTAGATTTCATTTTCATTTACTTCATCGTCCTAAGGAAGGAATCTGAAAGGAATTCTTCATTTCGTGTAAAACTCAGTTAAATAAGTTCAATTACGTTTCACACTCCCCAAATACAGCGAACACGTACCAGCAGCACTCAAAGCTCACTACAACGTGGCGATCCAACACTATTCCAACAAAGGCCTTTTTCTCAAACACATTGTTTTTTCCTGGTATACAGCTATTCTTAGCTGGAGCCTGCACACCCTTTCCTTCACTTTATGCCTTCTTTTCCTCTCAAACACACAATGAAATGTCCTAAAAAAATTGGTGGTAATTCCTAAAACAAAAAAAGCATTAAAGTTTAATTTAAATGTCATTTACTTACAGGTCACATACCACACACGTCAAACAAACAGATGAAAGTTCCAACCAGGGTGTTTAGAATAAAAGTGTCCCCTCAGGGTAAGTGAATAAAAACACATTAATTGCTTCATAATTCCTCTGAATGAGAGCTGTGAACATGTTTTTGTCGGAAACTCAGGTGAGTCATACCTGAAATTTTCACTGAAGTGTCTTTTTTTTCGTGCTGCAGTCTGAAGAACAAGGAGGTGACAGATTTATCCAGCAGAGCCGCTCCAGCGCCGACACCAACAATTCAGAAACGGATTCTGTAAAAGATGTGAAACACTGAGAGGGGAGGAGAAGGGGAGAGAAAAAAAAAAAAAAAAAAAACGGCTGAGGAATGTGTTTCCCTCCTACATTACCTCACGAAGAGAGGCACTTCACTTCCACAGGCAGGTGTTTGAACTGCTGGTGTAGTCTTGTGTGTGTGTGTGTGGTTATTGTTTTTCATGTGAATGCAAAAGTGTGCATAAGAGGAAAAGAAGAATTTTGCACTCAAGGAGAAGAAAGTCAAAGTTTAGCTGTTTTAAATCAAAAAGTCTCAACGCACACACACTGATTCACTCTTTACTGTGTGTTCTGACTCGAGGCGACGGATTTTCACCTCACACACACATTCCTCGACAATGCATGAGGTAATGCTTCAAATGATCTTATCGTTTCAGCTGCAGCTGCAGCAGCAGCGAGGCTGTGCGTGAGCTTTCACAGATGATCAAAAGTATTTCTGATGTTTTTCCCGAGCTTTCGACGGACTGAGGAATTCCTCGAGTTTGCCAGAAAACCCTCAGTTTTCACGTTTTGGAGGGAATGTCTCCGGTCAAGGAGACTTTCAATTTGTCCCTTTGACAGAGAGGATTTTCCTGTTGAGGCCCGTTGTGTGAGAGTGATGCACGTCAATAAACTGTCAACATGAAGCACATATTGATTTCAATATAAAATCATTCTTATTATAAGAAATATTCATAAACACTAACAGAGTTGGTCTTTTTTTTTTTTGCTGGAACTTGGTAAAGATTTTACAGATTGGACACAGTTTATTGTTGAGATGATTGATCTACATTAATAAAATTCAAGTATGCGTTTCAATGCAAGCTACGCCAACCTGCTGAGGCACGCTTCATGTGGAACATTCCTGTCACAGAGGCTGAGGAAGAACGAAGAAGAAGAAAGGAACAGAAGACAGTATGAGCTCTGATGGAGGATTAAAGTCTCCATGAAGCGAGATCTCAAAAACTCAAAGATGGTTTGGATAATCCAACTGAAGATTCAAACGTGTGCCAAAGAAAACTTCTCGTTCACTCAGCATCATGTAAGCTGTGTTATCTTAAAAACACGACAGGCTGACCTCATCCTAAATCCACATTTTGACGACAAACATTCTCAAGTTTTCAGTGACACGAGTTGAAATACCTTCCAACTCGACTGTTGCATAACAGAAAACATGGATTTAAGATTTTCCTGCAGGAAGGTGGCAGAAATATGACTAAAAGAAAACCTTTTCTCCTTTTTCAAAGAACTTCTAGTCCTTCATTTGTTTATTTTCTGTGTGTTGGTTTTAGAAAATGGAACGAACGGGTATTGAATAGGTGGATTTATTTAGTCACAACTGCACAGCTCCATTTATGATTTTGTTTTTGCTGCATCAGATTAACTGTCTGACATTCCTTTGTGGTTTCAGACGATTCCTTTGAAAAGATGCTATCCTTCAATCCGGCCCTGGGTTTTCTGCAAACATAAGGTCTAATCAGGGGCTGTTCTTGGTCAAGGTTGCACATGGAGGACACTGAGGTACATCTGATGTTTGTCAGAAGGCATGTGGGTCTAAAATCAACAAATAATAAAAAGTTTAAAAAAAAACAAATCACTAAATTTAGATTCTATAAATTATTATTTTACATCTATGAATACGTTGTTTTAAAGGGAATCATAGAGAACCCTAAATATTCTGGTTTAGTATTAGGTCAACTTGGGACATTTCTGGGTAGTTATGCTGTTTATAATCCACAAATCTGTGTCTAATTTACATCTTTTTACTTTAAAATGATTTCTTTGTAAGGATTAAAATGCATTGCATCTCAGGCCTTAGAATATTTTAAACCAAACATTTAATTTATTTGTTATTTTTTACCATTTACTCTAAAACTGAAGTATCATATCAGCATGACTGTGATAAAGATGTTTCAGGATCCCACCGAATCCCATCAAGGTTTCTTCCACTTACATCATTCTGTCAAAATGAAGGCAGTGAATGAGTCACCATCATCCACACTGTTTTAATTCATGGAGGACATTTAAACTCTGAAATTATTTTGTTTTCCAAAGCGACGCTGAGTTCCTGTTTCGATTCGCGTTATTTTTGCCCTTTATGTGTTTCCGTACTGGCAGGAAGAGACGCCGCGCGGTTGGTTGTTGATATTTCGCGGGAGTTTAGCTGTCGGCTGGTTGTCTGTCAACTCAGGCGATAAATTCTTATAAATTCTTAACACAATGAGCTTGTGGTTGGACAAATATCGACCAAGTTCCCTCGGGAAGCTGGACTTTCACAAGGAGCAAGCTGCCCAGCTGAAAAACCTGGTAGGACCTGAGTGTTTGCTAGCTGTTTATCCAGGCCACTAAACTCAACAAAATAAACTTATTTTACTCCGCAATAAAGATGAAATATTCACTATGTCGGTTCGGTCAAGTACTCATTTTATTAGCCTAAAAAACAGCTGTTAAGGCTTCAAACCGTTGAATTTAAGCGTTATTTTAACCATTCGCTACACTTTGTTAATTTATTTGAATTACTTAATTATTAAACACGTTTTAAAAAGTTTAAAGTCTCTGGACAGAATCTGTACAATCAGCTAAAAAAAACGAATAAACATTTAAAGGTTGTTGTTCCAGTTTGTGGGTGTAAAAATTACATTTTAAATATTTACTGTTATTAATATTAATTTTTTCTGATCTGAACTACAGCAAGCATCAGTTTTTTGGTCTCATATCTGGGTAAAATCTTACAGGTTTTTTTTTTTTTTCTGAGCCTGAAACACCACATCTGTTATAATCCCTAAATTTAAGACATCTCAGGAGGGGAGAACATCATCTGCAGAAACCTGGACTCACACAGGGGATTCAACAGGGGTCACGGTTTGGTGGTCAGGTGTGAGGTCTTGAAAGGGAATTATATATGAGTCAAACCCAAGGTCTTCATAGTCCATACAATCGTAGCTTCAGTATCACTGGTGGCTTGTGGTTTATAGTTAAGTAGAGAATTTGTCATGAAAGAAGGGTAGTAAGAATTAGGATTACTGTGAGGAGAAGTGTTCAGATAACTTTGATTTCTTGTTATATTAGTTTTGTTGTGACTGTGACTACAATAATGTAAAGCACTAATTCAGGAGAGAAACACAGACACCAACAGCAACTTTCTCCAGCTCATCCTGAGAGATCCCCAGACATTAAAGTTGGAGAGGATACATAATCCCTGAATAACTTCTCTATAATCCTCCAGCAAATTCTGGGTCTGCCCTGGGGGTCTCCTTCCAGTGGGATATACTAGGAAAACCTCCACGGATAGGTGCAGGAGGCATCCTAACCAGATGAGTGAGGAGGTGCAGCCAGATGATGGAGTTCCTCACCTGATCTCTGAGGCTTAGCCCGGCCGGTCAACAGAAGAAGCTCATTTCAGCTGCTTGTATCAGGGATCTTGTTCTTTTGGTCAGGATCCAGATCTCGTGACCATAGATGAGGTTCTGATCATAGACAGATTAGTAAATCAAGAGCTTTGCCTTTCAGCTCAGCTCCCTCATCACTGAGGACGGAGCCACATTCTGTAGGTCCATCTCCTGCTCCATCCTGCATCACTTATGAACAAAATACCTGGATACTTAAACTCCTGCACTTGATGCAAAGACTCACTGCCAATCTAAAGGGAGCGTTCCACCTTTGTCTCATGGTTCTACTGTGGTTGGGGTTTGAGTGCAGACTTTCACACCATAATGTTCAGATTTCAAAGCTAATAAAAAAACCAGTAATGACTGTGTGGTCGCGTAGAAGCTCTTCTATTATGAGTGAAGCTTCATCTTGGAAATCTAACTGAGAGAGAAGTACAACAGCTGTAAAATATGAGAATCTACCACATGATTTTACCCTGACAAAGTGACGTGGTTATTTTTACTAGTATCTCAATAAAGAACGTGACAGGACAGTTATGTGCTTGACTTGAATCTTTTAAAAAACTCTTCCCAGGTTCAGTGTGGAGACTTTCCACACTTGTTGGTGTACGGCCCGTCAGGAGCAGGAAAGAAGACCCGCATCATGTGTCTGCTGAGAGAACTGTACGGACCCGGAGTGGAGAAGCTACGCATAGAGCATCAAAGTATTGTGGTGAGGAGTCGATCCTTAAATAAAGTTAGACAAACACTCAGTTTGTCTCTGATCGCGTGTTCATTCCTACATGTTGCCGCTCTGCTTTTTAACGTCAGGCTCCATCGAAGAAGAAGATTGAGATTAACACAATTGCCAGTAACTACCACTTGGAGGTCAATGCAAGGTAATGTGATTTAAAAAACAAACAGCTTACATCTGTTTTCTCCCCTCTGCATGTTTCTTTTTTTTTAATTTTAAAACTTTACATTTTGAGGGGTTTTTTGGCATGTTTTTGGTCTGAGAATGGTACTGATGTATTTCTGCTCTGTGTTGCAGTGATGCAGGCAACCAGGACCGCGTGGTGATCCAGGAGCTGATTAAAACTGTGGCCCAGTCCCAACAGATCCAGTCCAGCACCCAGAGAGACTTCAAAGGTAGAAGAGAAACTTCCGTTAGTGCCTGTAGAACTAATAAAGAGCAGTATATTATAGTGTGTGGGCCAATAATGTGGGAGTCGATGCTCTTTCCTCCCAGTGGTGCTGCTAACGGAGGTGGACAGGCTGACGAAAGATGCTCAGCATGCTTTGCGTCGCACTATGGAGAAGTACATGGCCACCTGCCGCATCATCCTCTGCTCAACGTCCACCTCCAAAGTCATCGATCCGATTCGGAGCCGATGTCTGGCTGTCAGAGTCCCACTACCGAGCACAGAGGAGGTAGGTGTGGAGTTAGTTACGGCCATGAGCAAAACATGGCTACAACAATCTATTTTATTTGTTTATTTGGCTGCATCTGTAATTTTGCTGTTTTCCAGGTGTGCAGCGTTTTGACGTCGGTCTGTAAAAAAGAGGGGCTGCTCCTGCCCCCCGAACTGGCCAAACGAATCAGTGAAAAGTCTGGTCGCAACCTCCGCAAAGCTCTTCTGATGTGCGAGGCCTGCAGAGTGCAGCAGTGAGTCGTGACTCTCCCATGCCAGCCAGGTAAAGTCCAGGTATTTCCTCATTTAGGTTGTGATCCTCTTCTTCTTAGGTACCCTTTCTCGAGCGACCAAGAAGTCCCAGAGGCAGACTGGGAGGTTTATCTGAGAGACACCGCCAACGCCATCGTCAACCAGCAGAATCCTCAGAGGTACGGGGGATACGGGGGCGGGGTTAATGGGTTCTTCAGGTGTCAGTAGATGGTAAAATTAGACTGAAGGGGTTTCACTCGTCTGTGTTTCAGGTTGTTGGAGGTTCGAGCTCGACTGTATGAGCTGCTGATTCACTGCATCCCTCCTGACGTCATCATGAAGGTTCGCTTCACGCCGTCTCCCACATGTTTTCACATTACCTTCAGTGTATGAAGCAGGTTTTTATTTTGGGGTTTTATCGTCTGACAGGGTTTGGTGAAAGAGCTGTTGAGTAACTGCGACGGGCAGCTGAAGACAGAAGTGGCTCACCTGGCAGCTTATTATGAACACAGACTCCAGCTGGGCAGCAAAGCCATCTACCACCTGGAGGCGTTCACAGCCAAGTTCATGGCCATGTACAAGAAGTTCATGGAGGACGGGCTGGACGCCATGATGTTTTAACCTTCACCTCTAAGACCCTCCTGGTCATTTTCTAACATCAGACTGATTTATATGTGCCACAAACTGCACATTGACACATCAGAATGATCTGCTAGAAAGACAAGATTTAGTATTAAATGTTCTGTGGTGACAATAAATAATTCACAACAAGCTGAGGTCTGCTTCATTTAACAGCTTAGAGCAGGTTTCTGTAGTCTGGGGCCACATGTGGCTCCTCAGACCCACTGAAGTGGCCCCTTGTAACTTGGATCGAGAAGGAAATGAATCAGGTTGTAAAACCAGATGATGTTCCTCAGATCCTGGTTCACAGGCAGCTGGAACGATTCACAACTTCAATCATTCAAAAACTTGTTTTACATTGTTCTAAACGCTCCAGTGTGTCATTGGGCAAAAGTTTTACGACTCCATCTTGAATTATTTTCATGTTTTCGAACAAATCAACCGTTGGTCACCTTTCACATCTGAAATGTTCGCTGGATGAATAAAGATTCTACGTGGAGAACATCAAGAACATCTTGTGACGTTGCCTTTTAACTGCATTAAGTTAACAGGGTTTTTTTCCTACACAGTAATTGGACGGTTGTTGCCTAATGGGAAAGGAGGTCGTCCGCTGATTAGGAGGTGAACAGTCTGACTTCAAATCCCAGCAGTCAAGATGCTGAACCCTAAATCTGCTCCCAGGTGTTGTACAGATGTCAGCCTTCAGAGAGGGATCAAACGCAGTGATCAAATTCATCATGTGGAACAAACTTAACCAATAAATAAACTTTTAAACCTTTAATTAGTACATCAATTAAAAAAACTACCTTGAATTACTTGTCTTGTTCATGATAAACTGTTTTTGGATAGAAAACTTTCCCCAACAGTGAAAAAAAATCTACAAAGTAGGAATATTTGACTAAATGATTGGATGCACATTTAGTACAAATATGTCCAAAATACTTGATTTTATTGAGAAGTTAGTGTCCAGTCTCCTTCCTCATGAGACATTTTGGTCAAACAAAGTGTTTTATTTGTACTTCAGGTACTTCAACGTCTTCTGTGGTATTTAGTTTTTATTTATTTTCCTTCTGGTGAAAAGTGACGCAAAACATTTAATAAACTGTTCTAACAGTTAAAACTGACACGATCACGTGATTTATAGTTCGAACCCAACATGATGTACTACTGAACAATGAAAACTCTCTCATCAGTAGTACTCCGTGTGTCTCTTGGCTGTGTAGTAAATAATGAGGCCCAGTGTGATCAGAACTCCTGAACCGACCAGGGTCAAGAAGCCCAAAATGGGCCTCTTGACCAGAACACACCAGCCCAGGCAGGGTTGGGGCGAAGCGGGACACTGCTGGGGACCTCCTCCTGGAAGGGGGAAGCCATTGTGTTGGATGATGTTGCGATAGTTGGAGAGAGAAGCCTTGATGATGACCTCTTCATGAACTTGACCGTACAAGCCGAATCCCGGGTCCCTTTGGTCGTTCAGGGCGTAAGCAAAGTAACCTTTGAGGTTTATGCCGTCCAGAGTGTAAGCTGTGGATAGAGGAGGAACACGAGGCGTGAGGAACTCCATCTTTTTATTTATCCTAATGGTTGTGTTTAATTCATGGAGCTGGAGGATCGTTTCCAGCTTGTGGCCTCAAAGTACCGAGTTATTTACATTGTTAAACTAGACTGTTTGCACTCAGAGATCCAGAGCAGAGTCTGTATTTCTGTTTGCTTTTAGTCATCTGTTCATTTAGAGGTCAGTAACCTGAACATCATCTGAGCTCCACCGACGCCAGTGAGAAGAAAAGATTGAACAGCTGCAGGAATCAAACAGTCTCACCTTTCAGCGCCTCGTTGATGTAGTTGTACAGGTAGTAAACTCGCAGGCTGTCCTTGAAACGGGCCGGGTCTTCCTGGACCCCGTTAGCCATCACGTAGACCGCTACATCACCGTAGTGCTCCTTCACCTAACACAGCAAGAGCAAGGCTCCATCTCTGATCAGCTGCTTCTCTCAGCGCTCATTATTTATACAACTAAACAAGGTTCTGTTTGGACCTCTTTGCACCGGGACTCTGATCTGGTCTTACCCAGTTGAGGGCTTTCCTCAGTCCCCAGGGCACGACAGGCCTCGGCGACAAGATCCATGTGGTGTCAATCATTTGTTGGACCTCAAGCATGGCTGTGTAGGTGTACCTGAAGATGAACTCAACCTGATCACTGTCAAGATTTTATTTCTCTCTTTGTTTCATGAGTGTTTTTTTATTTAAAAATAAATATTAATCATGTTAATTTCAGATTTGTTTTGTGCCTTTTAAGCTTCATGAACTTTTTCTTCATATAGACACTAAAAATGTAGAAATATTCAGAGTAACGTGGATATTTTTAAAACAACTAGTTGACTAAAAGGTTTCCAGTTTAGCAAAGCAGGGCAGGAATGTACAGTTTATAAAACAATTACATGTAAAATACAATAAATAACTGTCAAAATAAAACAGCAATATACAAAAATAAGGGCAGAATGTGTTTTTTTCTTACCAGCTCTCCTTGGCGTGAGTCACGAGCTTAGAGGTGAAGTGGCTCATAGCAAAAAAGTCATATGTGCCTTTAACTAGTTGTCTGTCATCCTCATTAAAAACAGGAAGTCTGTGGAAATATGAAAAAAAAAAAAATCACGTCACTTTAAAAACAAAGAAAAAAACATCCCAGTTAAAAATAAAATGTGATATCAGTTCTTTGTATCTGGTCATGTTAAACCTCAGAATCTCTTTCCGAGCTCCATTTCTCTGGAATAAACTACCTCATGACATTAGGCAGACAGGATCTGTTGGGGTGTTTAAAGCCAAGCTGAAGACTCACTTGTTTACGTTCGCCTATGTCTCTTAAATTGTTCATTTTACTGTTTTACTGCTATGTGTATGTGTATTTTACTGTAACCGCTTGTTGTTTTATTGTTTGTTTTGATTGCTACTCGATTGTTTTATACTGTCTTAAATTGTGTAAAATTTTATGCTATTGCTGTTCAGTGCTTTGATTGAAAGCGTGTTACAAATAAAGTTATTATGATTATTATTATTATTATTATCATTTGGTACAAACGCCATGTTTCTCTTTATATAAGTGTGAATCAGCTTATTTTCCTGTTTTTACTCGAGTGAGTTGAGCTGACGCAGCCAGCTCCTCATTCCTGCAGGATAGTCTCCGCTGCCAAAGATCGGTTCTGCAAACCAGCCGATGCTGAAGTCTAAAACCCTCTTGGCCGGTTCCACGTCTTCTCGACTGAAGGAAAACGCTGGTTCCACCCAGTCCATGTGCAGAACCAGAGACACCTGAAGCACACACAGATTACAAATCATCACCACAGCTACTCAGATCAGCTTGCATGCAACTCAAGAAATAAAACTGAATATGAACATTCTGCTGACCTTTCCTCCTTGTGCGCGTCTAAACTCGCGGTTGTACACGTGCCAGGCTAGAGCATGCGCCCGTAGCATCTGATGGGCTTCTTGATAGCTCACCATCTCATCATTGGGTTCATTCAAGGTGATCCACATCTTCACGTTATCCCCCAGCTCTCTGTAACAAAGCCTGGCGTAGTCCGCAAAGGCCTCTGGAGTCTTACTGTTGGAAAAAGGTCAAACGAGGACATGCTGTATGTTATAATAAATGACATAAAGTAAGTGTAGAGCTCAGAATGGGAGCCTGATGATGATTATAACACTTTGTTGCAGGAAAATCATTAGTTAACGACAGAGACGAATTTGGATTGTGCAAAAAAAAAATCTTAAAAGCTTAATCTGTGATTGTGTGAAAATAATAAAAGACAATAAAATGCCAGTTCAGTCATGTAAAGTCGAATATTTTGTGATTTAACTTTTGTTTTTACTGTGAAATATGTTTGAGCTTCCAAAAGCAGTTGAGTTTTTTGCTAATCTTGTTACCGCTAGCAAAAGTTTGCTGATCATTCCACAAACTTGTTTTAGCACTAAAGGTGACAAAGATTTTAGAGTGGTGGCTCCCAAGTTGTGGAACACACTGCCTTCATTTCTACGTTGTCTTGACTGTATTTTTTCTTTTAAAAAGCAGCTTAAGACATTTGTTCAGACTGGCTTTTAACTCGAGTTCAGCTGCATGATTTTATCTTTTATTAGTGTTTTTTTATCTCTTTGTTTTACTTTATTTATTTTATGAAGCACTTTGTGGATTTTATCCTGTGAAGAGTGCTATATAAATAAAATTTATCTTACTTGCTTACTATTTTGATGTCACAGGGTGTAAAAATAGACAGAATAGCAATAAGTGTGTTTTGATCCTTATGCATCAGAATCCTTAAAGAGGCCATTTCATTCAAATTTCAGGACTTTGTGGTTGTTTTTTAAGTATTAACCAGTAATATGAAACATTTTATATCTAAAAAACGTCAGGAAACACTGATTAACAGACCTTTCAATCTGTCTGCGTCAAAATTTGTCTGGTTCCGTCGGGCTTCGGGCTGCAACTCATTAATATTCATTATTTGAATTTGCTGGACTCAGATTGGCTAACAAACTAGCCTATGAGAGCAAGGTATACTGTTTCCTGCCCCGTTGAGCATGGTAACATCAGACGTTCTCTCTTCCTGTTTGCTACGTCTTATGCTAACAGCTTTTAGCCAGCAGCATGCTAATCGTGGTTTCAACTGCGGGAGCCGATGAATACTAACGAACAAAGGAGTTGTGAGGAAACAAGTACCGGCCGTTCAAACTCGGGTTTTATCGCTACCTGCGTACTTCTATTAGATGTTGCTGTTTTAGTAGAAAATGCCAGGCAGTTTAATAACTGTTTACCTCAGGAAATGATCAGGTACCCTGCAGGTCGTCTAGTACACAGACTAATCTGATGTAACACTGATGTGTTTAAATAGCAGCTCTGATTGAACCAGGACATTTATTGATCGATTCATGGATCAAACACCTTGATGTGAATTTTGCTGTTAAACTCCTCGTTAGAGAACAAGTTGTGTAAAAACTACTGAAACACTAAACAGTTGTACACGAGCATTCAAACGTTTAGTGAAAGTCACATTAAGTTCACCTGTAAAGGTTATAATGAATTTTAGGATCATCCTAAAATTTCACCCATAAGCCAAATATCCCAAACGTTTCATGAGCCGTGTTACAAAACGTTTCCCATCTTGTTCGTGTCGTGTTGCACCTGTTCAACCATTTGTTGTCTGCATCCAGCGGCGCCGGCAGGCCGCTGCGCTGCTGAGTGTGGTGCCACAGGGTGACCACTGGGGTGACATTGGCTAGCAGCAGCTGATGCGTGAAGCAGCGGTAGTATTGCAACAGAGTGGTGTTGGGATGAGCCACGTCACCTGAAGGCACCAGAGCATGCCAGTTGAGGGAAAAATGGAAGTGGTTTACTCCGACTTGCCTGATTTCATCCACCTAAAACAAAAGAGGAGCACAAGCAGGCTGGGACTTGGTTTATCCACTCATTTATAACAACTTTTCTAATTACTTTAAATCAAAGTTTGCAGTCATGGAAAAAATTTCACTTCCTTTAAACTCTGGGGATTTACAAAGCAGGACAGAATAAAAATGATCTGGTCTGTACCAGGTTCTAATCTAACCTCAAGTGCACAAAAAATACACACCAGATTCCACAATGTCAATATTTATTAAATCAGAATAAATTCAACACAGAAAACGTGTGTTGGAAAAACTGAGTCATGAAGTTTCAGTTCCACCGACCTGTAGAACCTCGTTCTTTTCACGGCCCATATCATCAACCCTCCACCACCGTGCTGACAGCTGGTAGGATGTGTTTGTTTGTAGGCAGCCATGTTGTTGTTGTTGTTCTGCAGCCCTTCCAAACAAGTGATGTCTGTTCTGCCTTTTTTAAATTGTTCCATTATGAGCTTTAACTTTTAATCTGCTAACTGAGGCGTCTGAGATGGAGCGCGCTCTCTGAGCGTTAAACAACTTGGGGTGAATCTGCAGGAACGTCCACACGTGAGAATTTTTTCATTTAAGTATATTTATTCTCACTGTAGATGTAGAACGATGGACTCCAGAGTGTTTGAGAATAATCTTTAACCCTTCTTAAACTGATGAGTAATTGTTGCTTCTCTGAGGTCATAATAAATAATGACACGGTGGAATGTGGTGTGTATTTTTTATACACTTTAAATTACATCAAAATTATTTAAGAAGCTGATAAATACAAGATCATTTTTATTATGTCCTACATAAAATTCAGAAAAAAAGAGGATGCGCTTTAATTTTTTTAATTGAGTGTATAAAAAGTGAAAAAATGAATAAATATAATTAAATAGTTAATCATGAGAATAATGTTTTTTTTAAAGCATTGTAGATTTTTTTTAACAGGTTTGAGCTTCTGTAAATCATTCAATCTTCAACTCTAACCCCATCTAATTTGCTGATGTCAGATTAATTACTTATTACCAAAGAAATATTTATAATAACAAATCTGAACCATAAAAATATCAATTTACAAATTTTAAAAAAACTACTAATGTGCTGCAAAGATTTTCAAACAAACCTTCCTGAGTCTAAAGTGTTTTTGCTACAAACTATTTTACATATTAAAGTTTTTCCCTACGAGTGTTTGATAGTTTGTGTAATCTGTGTAAAACAGACTCCCGTTTATAACCACATGTGGGAGCATGAACCTGGTCAGCTGGTAAAAGTTTGGCAGTTGGACCTGTTGTCGAATGGTTGAGTAATCAGCACAATGTGTGGGTCGGCTTAAAGGCAGAACGCTGAAGCCCTCCAGCTTAATCAGCTCTCCGTTGTTGGAGATGTTCCAGAGGTAAACACTGGGGTCTGCAAACTGGGTGGGAGCCGTCTCCACCTGCCACACGGGGAGAAACAGAAACACATGGATCATAACAGCTGCTCCTGTGCTGCGTAGTTAAAAAGACAAACTGTGTGAGTTCATGTAGTTTATTATTAAAAGTTCAACCAGCTGGACTTTCTCCATGAAAACACTGTTATATAAGACGGGAGGAAATTACAGCCAAAATCTTTTTGTTTTGTTTTTTCAACTAAATCCCAGTAAGACCGTGATAAAACATCTGAATAATTGTTTTTTTTAAGCATGCTATGATGAAACTTAAGGGAAATGTTGTTCTTTTGTTGTGAAACTGCTCTGAATATTCCGCCTGCAGTGAATCTTTGAACTAAAACAAAAACCGTAAAGTTAATATTTTCTTAAAGTCGGATTTTAGAGGAAGTATTTTTGCTGTGTTTTATTCTTCATCCGACCTCTGATCACCAACTTAATGATATTACACACACACACACACTGTATAAACACACCTGTATAGAGTTGGCAGAAACCCCCCACGCAAAGTCACATGGGAAGACTCCATGTGCCGGCCTGTTCTCCAGAAGTTCAGGGAAACCGTTCTTCTGGATGACGTTTCTGCAGAATTTAATTTTTTTTTTTTTTTAAAAGAGAAGCTGGTGTAAAAATTTGGACTCATACTTTAAATACATCATTCATCATACATCGTGGTTTTTTTTTTGCTGTAACAGCCCTGAAAGAGAAAATGATCATGTTTTTATTTAAATTTGCTTCTTTTAGTTGAGTATTAACTCGTTATTGTACAAATGTTTCAGTCTTGTCATGTTTGGTTCTGGTCCACGTCTGTTCAGTGTTCCACACACCTTTTGGTTTAGTTTGATTTGTTTTGTGATTCTGGTTTCTGTTTGAGTATCTCGGTGTCCTGTTATTAATATATTAGCTTAGAATATATTTGTCCCGTTAACGTTTTGTTTCATATCATTTTTTCTTTATCTTAGTGGTTCTACTCCTGTGAGTTAGTTTAGTTTGTATCTTGTGATTCTGCACTTAGTCGGATCATTTAGTTCATTTACAACACCTGTTACCTGTCATCACTCCACACACCTGTGCTTCCAAACTCACCAATTGTTTCTGTTTGTTTTCCTGATCATCTGGATTTCTGACCTCGTCTCTGTCTGATTAGTACGCTCTGGATTAGCCGGACTCGACCCGTTTCTGTTGGACCTTCACTCCGCCGTCATCCTCAGCCAGTAACTTCAGACCTCGAGGGCCACTATCCTGAATGTTTTAGATGTTTCCCTGTTTCTACACACCTGATTCAAATCCTCTGCGTTTCAGCAAATCCTGCAGAAGCTTGTTAATGATCCATTCATCTGAATCAGGTGTGTAGAAGCAGAGAAACATGGGAAACATGTAGGGTAGTGGCCCTCGAGGCCTAGAGTTTGACACCTGTGCAGTAAATGAACTTCATCTCCAATTAACTGCTTCACGTCTTGTTCTGCTTCCAAACCTGAGATTCATCCTATTTCAATAAACCTTGTCCAAACTGCGTCTCGCTGCCTCATCTGAGCATCAGATTCACCCATAAACGTAACAAGTAAACGCCCCTTGAAGGTTAACTTAAAAAAATAAAACTTAAGAAAAAAAAATGTATTTAGAGAAAAATCAATAGGTGTTGGAATCAAAAGTGGTAATATTATCATATATTATTATAGACTAAAAAATAAATTCTAATTAGGTTTACCTCATTATACATTATTATCCAAATTGCCCCAAATAGATAAATAAACATTCTTTCTTGATGCAGATAAAGGGTTAATAACTAGTAACGTTTTGAAAACTGGAAAAATTATTCCAAAACTAATAAATTTCTAGTTTTAACTCAGTTTTAGTGGATGTTCACAGCAAATTTCAACCCAATTCTGAAAAAAAAAACATTTTAAAAGCCACCAGTGAGGTTTAAAAATAAGCGCAGAGGATTTATACACATTTTTAAATATAATTTGAAAGTGAGGAATGATTTTGTGACAAAAACACAAACATTGCAGTAATTATTACATGACTTTTAGGACTAAATCGTGTGAGGATGTTAGTAAAACGACTCTAATTTGTCACGTAAATTACATGTAAGAGGTTCAAAATTTACTTTGAAAGAACACACACACACACACACACACACACACACACACACACACCCCTAAACAGACACACCTGTAAAAGGTAGCGGATGTCTTTGGCTCCCTCTTCATGTCCAGAGTGTTGAAGTCAACGTAATACAGCCCACGTCGGATGCCGTATTCTCGGTGCCACTCGAAGCCATCGATCAGAGACCAGGCCGTGTATCCGATCACATTCACTCCATCTGTGATGATGGCTGGATAACAGACACATAATCAGACAGATGAACCAAGTCTCATTTAACCCCGTCGATGTCAGACAACATCCAGTTTACATGAGTTTGTGTGAAGCTGCTCGTCTCTGGTGGGATCAGATGGACTCACATTTAAGAGCCTCTGAGATGAACCTCTTCAGGTAGTACATTTGTTTTGGATCTTCTGTTTTGGTGTTTCCGAGGACGTACCTGTGTCAAGCAAATGGTACGATCAACACGTGAACCTGGAGTATCACAGAGGTGCAGACATGTCAGCGTGAACACCCACCAGCCACTTTGCACTACAAATATAGGAGGCTTGTCATACTCTGCGTTGACCCAGTAGAGCAGCATCCTCAGGTCCAGATCCTCCAGCTGGCCGAACTTCAGACTGTCATTTACGAGCTGAAAGCTCAGGGTCGCTCCATGAGAGAGGGCAAAGAAGTCAGCTGTTCCCTTCACGTGCGCTCTCTCCTCCTGGGTGAAGGAGGGAAGCCGTGAGCCCAGCCTCTCCTTCAGGCAGGGGGGGTAGTCTCCGTCTGTGAACAGCGGCCGGGCAAACCAGCCCAGAACGTAGTCTAGAGAGCACTGACACTCTCGTAGGCTCTCCAGGCGTGTGCGGCTGGGTTTGATCCAGTGGGAGGCCAGAGCCATGGAGACTTTACCCTGTTGATGAGGCCGGTAGTGGCGGTTGTAGAGGTGCCATGCAGCTGCATGAGCCTGCAGCAGAGACAATAGAGAGATCATTCTAGAGAAGAAGAAGGAGGTAACAGAGGAGTTTGGGGATGATGGCAGACATAAAGCAGAAACTTTCCCCTCACAGGTCAGTGGAACCCGAAAACGATAACAGGATTCAAATAGAGTGTAAAAGTAAAACAAGTTAACAAGAGTAAATGTTTTTAGAAAACCTCTGTCTGGTTACAGCTGTGTAGAAGAGTGATGCTTTCAAACATTGTAACCAAAACTTATTCATTCTCTTTTAGTCAGAATAAATAAATCTATTTATAAAACGAGCCTCAAGCTGTTACGAGCCAAAATGTTTCCAACCCAAAACACTGACAGAAAAGAGGTTAGTAAAAATTCTCTAATCAGTTCTCTGATGAACAGTTTGATGAACGTTATTCATTTTAGTAACAAAAAACAAACATCTGCCCTGATGTTGTAAAGCCCTGGTCCAGCAGCACGCACCTTGAGGAGGTTGTGTCCCACTCGGAACGGGAGGTCAGGGTCGTTCTTTATCCCGGGAGCGACCACCCCGGTGCCGTACCCGTGCTGCGCCACCACAAACGGGTTATCGATGGTGATCCAGAACTTCACATCATCCCCGAACGTCCGGAAACAGAAATCAGCGTAATCCTGGAAAAGACCCACAATCTCCGGGTTGCTCCAGCCCCCCAGGCTCTGCTGGAGCTGATCGGGCAGGTCCCAGTGGTAAAGCGTGACCACCGGCTGCACTCGGATCTCCTTCAGCTTCTTGATGAGCGTCCGGTAGTAGTTGGTACCGATCTGGTTGTAATTCCCGCGCGTCCCGTTGGGGAATATCCTGGACCAGGACAGGGAGAACCTGTAGTGACTGACTCCGAGCTGTTTGATGGCTCGGACGTCTGTGTCAATGTTGTGATAACTGTCGCTGCCCACGTCCCCGGTGACCATGCGGTTCCCTCCGCGCGTAAAAGTGTCCCAGATGGAGAGCCCTTTACCGTCCTTCTCAAACGCGCCCTCCACCTGGTACGCCGCCGTCCCCACGGCCCATATGAAGTCTTTGGGGAAGGTGTCATATAGGAAAGTATTGTCTCCCGGATAGGGAAGTTTACTGAAGCGTCCCCACGTTTTTAAACCAGCGTTGGGTTTTGCTGCTGCAGCAGCGGCGAAGACGAGAAACGTCAGACTGGAGATGAAACCTCTCATGATACCTGTTTTTTACTGGCCGTGAGTGTCCAGTTTCCCCCCTGACCTTCACCTTACCATGCCTGAAAGCTTTCGGTGACTAAACAGATCTGTGTGGCGTGCAGCCAGCCAGCTGTCCGTCCATGCCTCTCAAAATCTGTCAATTATTAGCCAAATAACCTGACGCACGAAGGTTTCAGGGCACATCAAGAGCCGCACGTGATCAATGTTTGACATAACTTAAACAGATCGGGGATAACTATCATACAAACCAAACAACTTTACACATGAACAAAACATGTTAATTTTATTTATTCCGTCCCAGATGAGCATTTTACGTGAACTGAACCATCCATTCACACGTCTGAGTGGAGACCCAGGTGTAAACGACCCCAGTAACAGCATCATCAGCTCTGATCCTCAGCTGGCAGATCCACGATTTGATCCATTTAAATTCCATATTTGTTAAAAAAAATCTGCATTTTTTATTGCATCAATTTCCGTCAGGTCATCTGTCTGACTCGGTGCAGAGTCAGTGAACGCTGCTTCACCATGTTCACTTCCGGATCTCACCTGTTGCTGGGAAGCGCAGAACTCTCATCTCCATCCACAGATCCAACCAGCTGCTGCAATATAGACTATAGCCTATTACCAAAAGTATTCGCTCACCCATTCAAATGATCAGAATCAGGTGTCCTAATCACTTGGCCTGACCACAGGTGTATAAAGTCAAGCACTCAGGCATGCAGACTGTGAAGCAAGACATTTGTGAAAGAATGGGTCATTCTCAGGAGCTCAGTGAATTCCAGCGTGGAACTGTCATGGGATGTCACCTGTGCAACAAATCCAGTCGTGAAATTTCCTCGCTCCTAAATATTCCACAGTCAACTGTCAGCTCTATTATAACAAAATGGAAGCGTTTGGGAACAACAGCAACTCAGCCACGAAGTTTTAGGCCACGTAAAGTGACGGAGAGGGGTCAGCGGATGCTGAAGCGCATAGTGCAAAGAGGTCGCCGACTTTCTGCACAGTCAATTGCTACAGAGCTACAAACTTCATGTGACCTTCAGATTAGCCCAAGTACAGTACGCAGAGAGCTTCATGGAATGGGTTTCCATGGCCGAGCAGCTGCAGCCAAGCCACACATCACCAAGTGCAATGCAAAGCGTCGGATGCAATGGTGTAAAGCACGCCGCCACTGGCCTCTAGAGCAGTGGAGACGCATTCTCTGGAGTGATGAATCACGCTTTTCCATTTGGCAATCTGATGGACGAGTCTGGGTTTGGAGGTTGCCAGGAGAACGGTACATTTCAGACTGCATTGTGCCGACTGTGAAATTTGGTGGAGGAGGAATTATGGTGTGGGGTTGTTTTTCAGGAGCTGGGCTTGGCCCCTTAGTTCCAGTGAAAGGATTTTTGAATGCTTCAGGATACCAAAGCATTTTGGACAATTCCATGCTCCCAACCTTGTGGGAACAGTTTGGAGCGGGCCCCTTCCTCTTCCAACATGACTGTGCACCAGTGCACAAAGCAAGGTCCATAAAGACATGGATGACAGAGTCTGGTGTGGATGAACTTGACTGGCCTGCACAGAGTCCTGACCTGAACCCGATAGAACACCTTTGGGATGAATTGGAGCGGAGACTGAGAGCCAGGCCTTCTCGACCAACATCAGTGTGTGACCTCACCAACGCACTTTTGGAAGAATGGTCAAAAATCTCTATAAACACTCCCCTCAACCTTGTGGACAGCCTTCCCAGAAGAGTTGAAGCTGTAATAGCTGCAAAAGGTGGACCGATATCATATTGAACTCTATGGGTTAGGAATAGGATGGCACTTCAGTTCATAGTATGAGTAAAGGCAGGTGAGCGAATACTTTTGGTAATATAGTGTAAATACCTGAGCAGGTGAATCTTTTGGTGCGTGTCTCTAAAAGAAGGTAAACATATATTTATTTGTAATTACACTGAATACAAAATGTCTGAAACAACAAGTATTTGTTCATAAATCAGTTGGCAGAAATGTATTTAGTCTCTGAGTTGGGTTGTTTCTGTCTTCTACTAAATCTTTGTTTATTTGTCAAATACATAAAAAGGTTAATTGCACATGAAAACAAATGTAAAGCCTTAAAATGATCAAACTGTTTGTTTCTATAAATTAAACAGGAATAATCATCCAAATAGAAGCAACTTCCAACAGGTCTTGTGTTAAACTGCAGATAAATTTGTTATTTATTATAGATTCTATAATGAATAAGTAACTGAGACATTCGGGTTACCAGGTGAAACCAAGCTGAGTAAAATCAGAAAAAAAAGGTAGTTATTACTGGATTATCCAGTTTGGAAATACAATATTTTTTGTCCTCAGCTTAACGAGCAACATGTTTGTTTCTGGGTTTGAGACAAACTGCATGTTGACTGTATTTACCCTGAACAGCAGGATTACAGATGCAGCAGTTTCAGGTTCAGTCACGGATCGTAACCATGGAAGGAACACGGAGTCCGAGTGTTTTTCCACCGAATGACCTGGAAAGTTAAAAAAAAAAAAAAAGCTCAAATGTGAGAGTGAGAGAAGCGAAACACAAAAAAAAAAAAAAACATTAAGAACTTTGAGACACACCAGTGTTCTGATGTACAAACTGGATTGAAGTGTAAAGAGAACTGAGACCAACAGAAATGTTAACACTGCAGCCACTGGCTCGTTAGGGTCGCCGTGGTAACCACACACCTGTGTATCTCCTTCCCAAAGAAGAACGAAAAGTAGCTGCTGTAAGTACGAAGAGTTTTTGGAAGGTTTAAAAGTTGCAGTGACAAAAACTATTTTTGGATCCTTCCATAGAAAATAAAACAACTTGGGTTGGTTTTACTTAGTTCTAGTACACCGTTCAAGAGTCACACATTTTAGTATTCAAATTGTTTTTGTACTGCAGAGCCTAAAAACGTCCCACATCTGGAAACAATCATTGAATTTCATGATATAATTAACATAGTACATGTAGTACTTAGACTCTCCACCAGAGGGCAAACATGTAGAATCTGATGGAGCTGATTTCAGTGGAAAGTACTAATCCTACTAGAATCTTAGAAATGGATTCAATAATTAGTTTTTTGTTTGCTGGGAAAATTTTAGTTCTGAAATTTGTACATGTTCAACTTCCAAACAAATAAAGAGAAAGCAAACAGATTAGGTTTTATAGAGAATTATATTGTTACAACAGATGACCTGACTGGGAGGATGTGAAGCCAAAAAAAACAAAACAAAACAAAAACAAAAAAAAAAAGAACCAGCAGTGACGAACACGACATCCACAGCTGCTCATGACTTTCTTCTAGCAGTGAGTACAAACCTAATAAAATGCACACTACAATAACCAGAAGCAACTCTACATTTGGATTTGACATTTTTTTAAGTTTTCAATACATGGTTTAAAAAACAGGTTTTAATATACAGGTGTAAACAAAAACATTCCAATAAAAGGTCAAATGACAGTTAACATCACAGAAAAGGCTGATGGGTAATCTCTCTTAAACACACGGAGCTTTGAGAAGTCGTATTGCTTTACGGGAGCGCTGTAAATTCATCTGCAGAAACAAAAAGGCTTTACATCACCCCCCCCCCAGTCAGTATCAAACACAACAACAGAACATGAAACAGACAGAACATTTACAAGAGTGAGTTTTTTTTTTTTTGTCCATTTGTTTTGATGTTAAAACGATTTCTAGTTAATGTGGCGAACATCATCACAATGCAACACGAAGCAACGACCCACAGCTGACGATGCGGATGCTCTGATGTAGTGCGCACGTGGTAACAGGTGTAACAGTGGGAACATCGGCATACGAAAAGTTTAAAAAGTTCAATGTTCATGTTTTTTTTTTCCTTTCCTGCATCATTTCTCCTCGACTCCAGAAGACACTTTTTTTTTAGCTCATCTTCTGCGTCCAGCTGCCTTTTTACGACCCTGAGGAGCAAAATAAATAAAGTAATTAATTAATTTAACTGATAGGTTGAAATTTGACTTTAAAATGATTCATTTAACAGATGATTGCGAACCCTCGGTGTTGGCTCGTCTTCCTGCTCCTCCTCCTCCTCTTCTTCTTCTTCGTCAGAATCCTCTTTCACAGCAGCGACCTTCGATCGTCCACCACGCCTGGAAACAGAAACAAACCGAAATCAGATTCACTCAAATAAAACAGAGTCGGCGCAGTTTATTTAAATTAAAATGTGATAAACTGTCGCCCTCGTGTGAGTAAGATTATGCTGCGGTGGGACTCGGGGGTTCAGCAGAGGTGACGTGTCTTACGCTGGTTTCTTGGCCGCTGGTTGAGCTGATTTGGGAGGACGTCCTCTCCTCTTCTGTGGCGTGGACTCTGTCTCCGAGCTGTTGGACAAAACAACAACCAGAATCAAACTTTTATTCCAACGTACTGACTGTAATCACAGGAAGTGTTTAATGATGAGACTTCCTGTACCCTTGTGATCGCCGTGGCGCCCTGGCTTGCCTTCCTCCTTTGGTCTTCACCTCCATATTTTCACTGCTCTTATCATCCTCCTCCTCCTCCTCCTCTGCCTCTTCCTCCATCCGCTCGTCTTCCTCCTCCTCTTCTTCATCTTCCTCTGGTGGAGGAGCTGCCTTTTTTCGTCCCCTCCTACCTTTGGCAGGCGAGTCCTGGTTGGCAGCAGCAGACTTCGGGGGTCGACCTCGGCGTCCTTTTTTTGGCGGGCTGTTCTGTTCGTCCTCAGGCCGGGCGTCCTCGTCCCACTGGTCCTCGGAGTCGGCCGCTGCGGTCAAGTTGGTCGACGCCCTCTTGCGCCCGCGCTTCGGTTTGCTCTCCTGGTCATCCCCGGAGGTCATGCCTCGTTTGCGACCGCGAGGCTTTTCAATATCCTAAAAAAAAAAGAAAAAAACAACTTCCTGTTAGATAAAATAACTTTAATTTAGGAATCACCATCCAATGATGATCAACATTCTGAAATTCCAGATGTTTGTTGATGTTGATGATGCTGCTGTTAAAGACCGTTTACACAGTCTGTATTTACTGATCTCATCTTGACTTCACTCCAGCTGCTGTTTGCGCAGCAGCTTCAAACACTAAAACCAGGATTTATGGCAGCAGCACTCAGCTGGATCCCGGCAACACACCCTGTTCTCCTCGTCAGCTGCTGTGTAAACCCAGATAAGGTTTATTTGTTCAATCTCACAACAAAACACACTAAAACAGACAATCTAACATTTACGACGTATTAACCGCCACAAAGTTTCCATTCAAAGACGCTTCTTTTCCATCACGTTTAGACCTGGAGGCTTCAAAGTTTTACTTAAAACAAAAACATCCGCATGAGCTCAGTGATCGTTTCATGTGGCTGTTGAATCATTTGTAAAATTCTGGGCAAATTCTGATTTGATTTTTCCAGAGTTTGTAACAAACAACTTCCTAATTTGACATTTCTGGACTGATTCAATTATTAAAACAAACAAAAAAAATTAAATGAAATAAATTATGAAAAGCAAAAGCTCAAATTTGATCTGAAATAATAATAAAACTTTTAAAAGACAAATGGTTGACACGTATAGAAGATCAGTGGTTGAATGTCAGTGTTGGTTTAAATACCTTGTCGACGCTGTCGGCTCTCTTTAAGCTGAAGTCCTCGTTTTCACTGTGATCCATTTCTGTGCTGTCGTGTCTGAAGAGGAACAAATATTTAGTTTGTTTGTTGAACTGTTTCATTTCTGGCTTCATTATCAAAGTTGTCACAAACGGTTTCGCATGTTCTACCTGGTTTTGCTCCGTTGTGGGGATCCCGGGTTGGATGAGGAGTCATTGTTGCTCGTCGTTTCCATCCGAGAGGCTTTACTCTGCAGCTGTTTACCCGCTGAAGACAGAGGCTTGTTTACGGCTCCCAAAACGTTGGCTGACTTGGGCTTTTGGTGGAAGAGAGCGAGAAAGAAGAGGTTTCATGTTTGATGTGGGACAAACCACTCGGTCAGATTTTACAGGTTTTATTGAGCTTACCTTTCCAGGTGTGAAGAACGCTTTCATCTCCGGTGGGAGATAATTTTTAGTGTTGCTGAAATTCTGAAACAGAGAAAATCTTCAATCAATCAGAGATTTTATTTACAAACAACTTGGAAAATACGAGTCGTTTTTCAGCATTTCCAAAGTTCTTTGATGTAAAAAAGGACCAGAACAAAATGTTTGGGGCAGAAACTGACCTTGTCTGGTTTGGTGAAGAAGCATGACGGCAGCACCGGGTCTTTTGGAGACTCCAGGCTGTAGGTGGTGCTCTTTGACATGATAATGTGCATGGCCACATCACACACTGTGTACAGTTTCTGTATGAAAACACACACCTGATCAGAAAACTGGCAGTGAAATCAAAGAATTGGATCTGTGTTTATTTTGTTTTTAGTTTTCTATCAAACAAATATTTCAGATCACCAAACAAATTTGACATCAGACTAAGATAACCAGACTTAGGGACGTGCGATCTGATGATATAAGATCGTGAAGGATTATAATGTGATGACGATCTACCAAAGCTTGGAGATTGTAGAACCGTCTAGTTGTGTTCCATCACCCATCTATGCCATCATTTCTTGACGTGTACGTGAACACAGCATTTGTTTTTTTCTCTCTCTCAGTCGAGTCATTCCATTTGCTAGTTTGCGTCTGTCAGCAAGACAGACACACTGATGGTCCAATCAGAGTGAGTTTTAGGCAGCGTGTTGGTTTGTTTAGCTTCCTCCTTTACTAAAGCCGCTACGTGAAAAAGCATGACTTTTGAAAGCGAGAACGAAGAGTTGGTTCCCAAAAAAACTCTTGATCTCATCTGAAAAGTAATTGTCCCCTTTCAAGTACAGATGAGAGTAACTGACATCTGTTACACTGGAAAGTGTTAGAAAACCATTTGTAAGTCTTTGGGACTCCAGTGACAGACATTAGACTTAAATAATAGAACAGTGCTGAACCATCCCCGGAGTCGCTGTCCAACCATATTTACTCCAAGAGTTCTTCATCGACTCATCCAGGAGGTCACAGAAGAACCCAGAACAACATCTAGAGCACTGCAGACCTTCACTTGTCTCAGTTAGGGTCAGAGTTCATGGCTCAGCGATAACGAGAGCCAAACCACTGCTGACCAAAAGGGAAACAAAACTTCATCTCACCTTTGGCTTAAAAACATTTTGACAAGCCTCAAGACTTTTGGAAAAATATTCTGTGAACTGACGAGAGAAATCTTTTTGGAAGGTTCACATCCTGTTACATCTGGTGTAAAACTAGCGGCATGTCAGAAGAAAGAACATTACACCTTTACATGGTGGCGGTAGTGTAATGGTTGGGGCTGCTTTCCTGTTTCAGGACTTGGACGACTTGACTAACCCTAACGCCGGGCTCATACTGCTTACGGAACAGCTTCGGTCCGGATTCAGTGCGATTTTTCCGCAAGCTACCACTCGCATCTGCTCCAGATAGGGAGTGCGGCCAGCTCCGGTGCTGGGTGCGGAAACGGCACTCGCGAGAACAGAAGTTCACGTGGGTTATCGTTTTGTCGGTACTTCACGCGAGAACACGTCCATTATTTAGGAAGTTCCTAGTAAACAATAGCCGTATTCGGTTGTGTGGGCTATACGACTGCTTTCTGTGGAGTACTTTTTCACCTTCTACAATGAGTAAGTACTAAAAACTTTATTCCACGAAAGATTATTGTTTTAAATAATGTTACCTTTTGGCAAATATTCGCCGAGTATGTAATGTATTAGATATCTCCCTCGTTTAATTTTGAAAAAACACCGGATATTCAAGCCACACTTCCTGTATAGCTCGTCAGATTTCATCAAACTTGACGCGGATCCTCTCCGGCGTCCGGCAAAAATAAGAACCTTGCGGATTCTTTCCGTTGTGCCCGTAACCGGACCCGCACCGCGCGGAGCTACTGTGAGCCTTCAAAAGGGATTTTAATCTTACTGAATACCTGCGGGGGCCACACCGGACCGGATCTGGATGCAGTGTGAGCCCGGGGTAACCCTCTACCAGAAAATCTTGAATGAAAATGTCTGACCATCAGTTAAGAACCTTTGATTTGTCTCAAATATGCCGCTCACACTCTAAAACCCTCCAATGTGAAATGATGTAAAGAAGAATGGACCAATTAATTGCAGCTGTTAACACCAATGGAGCAGCTACTTCAACATCAGACTAGTTTGACTTGGAGATTTTTTTCCCCCTGAACGTATGACATCATCACTTGAAAACTGTGTTTATTTGCTCAGATTTTCCTTGTCTGATTATAAAATGTGTTTGCTTATCTGAAACTATTAAACATGACCAAAAAAATAAAAAACAAGAACTTTTTAAGGAGGTAAATACTTTTACACCATACCTCGTTAGTTTTGGGGTCGTTCGGCGACTGGGCGTCTTTCGTCTGTTTGATATTTTCCACCATCTTTCTGATAAAAGCGTGGCTGTTGTTTTCATTCTTGGCCATGATAATCTCAAGGACGAACCACAAAGCTCTGACAAAAAGAAGACGGGAGTTTTAACTTCAGATCAGACGATACAAAACTACTGCAAAAAGAATATACTAAAAAAAAAAACAATTATACAGTTCAAATAGCTTCCCTCAAAGAAAACAAAGTTAGTTAATAATCACGGTGTAGATGCAATAGGCTAAAATAACTGAACAGACCATGAACTAATAAGCTAAAATATAACATCTGTATTGTATCATCAAAATGAACAGCAGTTATTTCAACATGTTACTTACTCCTTGATTTCTTTCAGCTGCTCGATGTCCTGCACTTTGACATAATCTGGGTCGTGTGCCAGAAGGTGGATGGTGTACGGGACCACGTACTCCGGCAGCAGAGACAACAGCTTGTCTACCAAAACATCAATCATCCTGCTAATAATTCACCCAATACGAAATGTTAAACATTGTAAACATCTGATATAATTTGGAAAGTTTACCACTGATGGCCGCGTGCTGTTTGAGATACTCTCTGCGTATGTTGACGTTTTTCACCAGGCACTGGCGAGCGTGAGCCCTCCTCTCCTTCACGGGGTCCTTGGCACACAAAGCGAACACCGCCATGTACTCCAGCGGCAGACGGAGGCGACACAGACCCCGATGAAGCTTCTGGGCAAAACACTGTCTCACCTGGTAGCACTCGTCCTGGAGAGCAGAGTGAAAACACATCGAAATGTTAGAGGGAGTTAAAAAAACAAAACTGGAAATGAGAAAATGAAAGATCAGAATATAAAAAAGGAAGATGAACATCTAAAAGATCTTGTCCACAGAATAAATCATCAAATCGAGAGCCTGTGAAGAATAATGAGCTTTACATGAAGGGAAAAGGAAGTTCTTACGTTGATAACGAGCGCACACAGCTGATACTGCTCCAGAGTGATGATTTCATGATAGCAGGGCTCTTGTGCGAGCTTGAGCAGAGCGCACGCTGCTGCCAGCCGCAGCCTCGACATGTCGGGTTTACTACGGAATGAGAAGCAGGAGGAGGAAAAACATATAAGATTTGTTTACCAGGACAAACCCAGCTTTGTTTAACAGGATAAGAAGATTTTGTTTTGCGTACCCCATCCTGCCCTGCTCAGTTAGGTCTCCATCACTGTGTAGGATCGCAGTCAGCATCCTTAAAGTGGAGTTTCCTGATTTGCTCTGGTTGTTCTTCACTCCCAGCAGCCACCTCACCATCAGCTTTATGCCCTGAATCTGAACAAAGACACAAAGAGTTTAAAAAATGGATGCATCTCCTCGCTGTTATATACAGAAATACAAGTAACTAATAAGAAAGTTATAACTGAAGCTAGTGTAAATGTAAACCGGGTCTCAGAGAGAGGTTCTGTACAGACCTTCGCCATGGTCTCTGGGGACACTTCTTCATCTGGAACCCAAAGTTTGGTTGTCTTCTTGCCAGGGATCTAAACACGACACATTTATTATGTAAACATATTAAAAATGATCACATTTCCTGTACAACAGGAAATCTGATACACAATGTGCTCGTTCGTACCCGGTCGTTCATGAGGAGATCCTTCACAATAAAGTTAGCAACCAGAGATTTCAGTGGTGCAGCAAACTGTTCTGGAGCCAGCTGAGCCAGATGACCCAGGGTGGTTAAAGGTGTGATAAGCTGCTCCAGGTTAGCAGGGTCCAAACTTTTGTGTAGGGGCTGAAACAAACACACAAGATCTTTCACTATTTTATCTATAAGAGGAAACAGGAACTGGTTCTGTCAACATGTTTGTATCACTGATACGTGGAATCAAAGTAAAAGAGTAACTAACCTCAAAGATCTGGGCGAAGTGCGTGTCTCTGTTGCTGAACATGGCGTTAATGCAGTGGATGGCGTACTTGGCTTGGCGAGGGGGGCCTCTCTTAGCTTTGGATTGCAGTACTGGCAGTAAGATACTAGAGGGAGACAAACATAAGATCATACTGAAAGAGTCCGGTCCTAACTCACAGATAATGTAGTGCTTTGTGTTGGAGTCTATGAACCTGAATACCAGAGCCGAACTGCATTCAATGTGCTGCTAAACATAAAGAAGCAACAATCTGTTAATGAAACGTACGATTTGATGTGAGGGAAGCTCTCCTCCATCTTGCTGCCTGTGTTTTTAAAGATTTGCAGCGCAGCCTCGGCCACTTTCTCGTCATCCATTTTTAGACAGCCCAACAAAGACTCGAACGTCTCTGCGGAGTGGAATGATACCGGATGTGTGAACGACAGCACCTGTTTGGAATGAAAAACTCATCAGATACACGTTTAAGTTGATTTTACAACATTTACTTCTTTCTATTTACTCAGATTGAATTCAACTACAGAAATATTTACCTTCAACAGCTCTAGTCCTGCTCTGATGGCCTCCTCAGTGGGAACACCCTCCTCATCATCATCAGCTGTTCCATCAATAGATTTGTTTACTTGTTTTATCAAAGCACTAAATGGATGAGAGATAACGGCAGAGATAAAACAGAGATGACTGGGATCAAACAGAATGAGTGTTGTTGGTGTTTTCTCACACACTCACGGTACCTGATGGACTCTGTATCGATGTGAACCGGAGCGATTCTCTCCAGCAGGAACTTCACCATTTCCAGGAAGGGGTTGCTGGGTTGTTTGGGGCTCCCAAGTTTTTTAGTGATGTCCCTCTGAGAAAGCGTTAAAGAAAAAAATGTAATCCTTTTCAAAATGTTATAAAGCAGAACTCCTGTTGACCATCTGTTACCACTTCAAAAAGGATTAAAACAAACAAAAAAAGGCTTTTAATTGGAGGATTAAAATGACTCACCACACAGACTTCAGCCTGCTTACAAGAGCAGGCGGGGCTGACGAGGGTTTCTAACTGATCTCTGATCCGCTCGTCATCATCCAGGACCTGAGCCAGCTTCTTCACAAAGTCCTGAGCTTTCCCCGGATCTGGCAAGTTCCCTAAAAGCACACAGAAAGCTTTTTGTCAGTATGAAATAGATCTGAGATGAGGCCGACGCAGCAAACAACTTTCCTGAAACTCTTATTAAATAGATTCATATTAGTTCCTGAGAAATCTCTTACTTGTGATCACCATGACTTTGGCAAAAACAGCCTTGTTGGATGCTTCAGACTGTAAAATAAAAAAATACATATTTGAGAAACAAGAAAAAATGGAGATCTTAGTATTTTAGTGAGCATCACTCTGAGGTACCTTGGGTTTTTTGATCAGGTCCAGCAGGTCTTTCACATGATGTCTTAACATGTTCTGGCACTTCCACATCTCATTTAAAGCTCTGTGAGAAAAACACAAGACATGTAATCTTCCCACATCACTGTTTCTCAGATCAGAATATTCTCCCAACATAATTTACCCTTTTTCTAAATAAAACTTACTTGACAGCATTTGTGTCTAATGTAGCATACAGGTAGTAAAGACACTTCATCCTTTCATTGGTTTCCAGGTTGTAAGGAACCATGTACTGAGCAAAAACTCGCTCCACCAGCAACCTGAGGATAAAATAACAGTTTTAAATACATAATGAAGTAAAAGGACTTGGATTTATTGGTTTAGACTGAAATGTTTGAATTATTAACTCTTAAACTTATTATTAGCAAGTATTTTGTTCTATTTTTGTTGCCTCGGATAAGAAAGGTTAATAAGAAAAACCATAAGAAAAGTAGAAGTGTTTCAGTAATTGCAGAGTTTATTGTGATTTCTGCTTGATCATCATGAAGTGATCATTCTGCAGCACAACTAAACTCACATTCTGCTTTTGTTTTGTCAGTCTGAATCGTTTTATTCTGTTTCACTGTTTGCCTGGTAACAAAAACAGCAACTTTAACTGGAGCTGGTGACATTTGGAAAAAGGACTGAACAACCCACAGAGGTATCTTTATTGAGCTCATATAGGTTGAGGATTTTAACACATTTCTAGTCCGAACAAGGCAGGTGATGCTGCAGGTGTGACTTCTGGTTGCTTCAAACAATAAAAATGGAAAAAGTGAACAAGCTTTTCTAACAAACACCAGCTGGAACTGTTTCACATAAGAGTGTCTGCAGGCTTCAAGCTGCTAATTTAACTTTAATCTCATTTTCAGTGTGAAGCCTCTGATACTAAAAACAGCTCTCAAAAATAGGATCTTACTGAAGATGACTGGGGAAAAAAATGTATTCTGTTAAAGTCATTAGATCCACAAAATGAAAATGCTGCTTCACCAAAAAGTTTTACTCAATCCGACATTTAAAAGCTGTGACTGCATAATAAAGATGTCTGATCAGCATCTGTAGGAGAACAGGTTTAACTGCTCACTTGGCCCTCACTGAGATTCATGAAGACCTTTTGATTTTCAGGATGAACAAACCTGTCATCAATGCTGTTCTGGTAGTAGATGTGAAGAAGTTTGTCTTTGATCCAGGAAATTTGTTTGGAAGCCTCCCTCCCACCTTCTCCCTGCAGTGAGTACTTCCTGTAGATAGAAGCCAGGCCCATCATGGCCTCCTTACGCACACGCCACTGATAGAAGTTATGGGGGGAAGGAGAGATCTGTTTAAGCATGGTCACTTATGAATTTAGCTAAAGTTACTGTAGCTAAAATAAAATATCATACAATCCGTCCGAATTAACAGAATTTAAACTGCTGAGAGAAACACGGATCTTCATTCCTAATAAAACAGAGTATCATTTATACACTTACTCTTTTGTCCAAGGTTCTTTCTTTCACAATATTGAGCAGTGCATCGTTAACAAGGGACAAGTCTTTCTTAGCAGCAGTTACTATAGACACAATGACGTCATGGCGGATGGCCTCTTCTGGGTCATGTGACCTAACCCTTAAAAATTCTGGAGAACAAAAGAAAAACAAAGAGTAAAATATCAAGCAGCGCCTCATTCTACAAGCTGCTCGGTTGTCAAGGTCTGTGGTCATGAGGATATATTTATAACAATTTGAAAGTGTATTTTTCTGAAAATGTATCTTTTTACCTGTGAGGTCTTTGGCCAAGTCTGGGTGGTTCATGAGACAATGACTTGCAAACTTTACACACTCCAGTCTGATAGGCACATGGATGTCATTAAACCTGTCAGGAAAAAATAAACATCATCATCAGTGAATTTAGAAAAACTGGCACCTGATGGTAACACACTACCAACACGACCACTAGGTGGTGATAATATGAGAGTAAATCCCTAACCACCACACTGATTTTTCAGACGGGTGCTTTTTTAGCACAACACCAGTCAAAACACTTGATTTTTATCCTGTGTTTCTGCTGTAGTCATTTTATTTTGAAAGGATCACAGATTACAGCAACATGTGAGCTGCACTTTACACACACATGTTTTTATGTTGATCCACCAGACAGATAAAACAAAACGAACATTGATTTCTCTGAAAAGCTGAAATAGCAGACAACAGAATCTCTGTTCCATCTGAGGGTGCTTCAGCTGCATTCACAAGTTTTCATGCCGACCATAATTAATGACTTTAAGGAATATAGAAAACAGGAAATAGACCTAAATCCTAAAGTAGTTGAGTGTGTGGTGGTCAGGGCAAAATTTAAAGAAAAATTCAAAAATTTCTCAGAAATTTAAATAACATGAGGAAAAGATTTCTTACAAAATTAACGTGAACAATCATTGTGACATAAAAAGTCTAAAATTTATCCTGAAGCTCAGCCGTAATCCATCAATCCTACTTTATAATACAGGCACAAGGTTTTTCTACAAGATGTAAAATTAGAAAGACAATTTATTGTCCTTAGGATACAACATTAACTAAGTAACACGCCAAGTATCTCTGACAAAATAAACAACAAATGTTTATGACATCACAACAGACAATGTGATTGACCAAAAAACACATTTCAGCTAAAACTTTAAGCTAGAAACTATAAAAAAATCACAATTTCCATCCCTGAAACTCACCTGCCCAGGTAACACTGCCAGAGTGGTTTGTTCTGTGCAGCCAACTCAGAGTCCTTGGCACCAAACATCTTAGCTAGCAGCTTCACCACCTGCAGCCTCTCATCATTATCATTACTCTGCAGAGACAGGGAGAGAAATGATGCACCAAATGTGGCGATGTTAATTGGAAAAGGCTACTGAGTCATTAGGAGCTACACTAGAAACACAACCGTTTACATAACACACACACTGAAGGCTGTTTTATTCATTTCCATCTTGTTTCCAACAAAGAGGAGACAGCAGAAAACACAGAAGAGGAAACAGAGCAGAGAAAGACAATGAAAGCAGGAGAAAAAAAATACAAAAGGAACAATAAAAAACCCAAGAAGCATAAGAACGTGTGAGAAAGAGACGGGGTGAGTGTGCAGAGTCGGCGGTGGAGAGATTTTATCACAGCTATTATTCCGAGGAGACAGCTGTGATCTACACTCCCTCCGAACAGTTAATGAGTGTTATCCATCAGCAGGACGCCTTTATAGACACTGCAGAGGCAACATAATGCTGACTGGCTGACTGCTTTATTTTTGTAATATGAATCAACAAAACCTGCAGAGAAAGTGAATGTGTGCGTAATGGCACGGAGAATTCAGAGCTGTATCTCGCTGTGTGTATAAAATTAGAAACCCGTTTTATGAAGTCTGAGAACAAACTGCACCGACTTTACAGTCACTAAAACAACATCTTGGTAAAAAGAGAAAAACAACCCATTTAAAAAGGTAAATACACCTACAACATGTCAGAATGAGACATATCTCCTGTAAAAGTAGGTTTTTCGGTACCTTGAGTTTAAACTCCAGCTGTGGCAACACAGAAAGAAGCAGGTGACTGTCGATGTTGTAAAGCTCCAGGATGAGGTCGAAAACGTGTTCGGATAGATCGCTGACGGAGGTCTTTCCCAGCATCAGCACCTGGTTGAAGAACTGTTAAAACAAAGACAGAAAGAAATGTTGGCTTTTAATTTAAATAAAGAATGTTTTCTATTGGGCCAGTACAGCTGGGCGATATAAGATTTTTTCATACCAAGATATGTTTTTTTCATTTCAGGCGATAACAATATATATATCATGATATAAGCCAAATAACTATATTTGTAAGATTTAAATGTGTCACAAGTAAAATGTGAAATAATCAGCAGCTTGTTTTGATTTAGACATTTATTTCCCATAATAAGTTCAACAGGGCAGATGTACTTAAGGAACATGAGACTTTAGTTACAGATAAATAAAGGCAAATATTGCAAACCACACAAAAGGTAGCCGCTACGTCGCTATGTCTTTTAGCTTTTTTGTCATATGGTAAGACGCCGGAGATGCTGCGTCGCAGGGATTCCCCTGGTTGTTTTCGATGACGAATTAGCGCTTTCAGTCAAAGATTGAGCATGCTCTAGTGGGTGGCACTGCTTCAAGTGATAAAAAAGGTTTGTTGTATTTCCAGACTGTGGGAACATGCTTTCGGCTCAATTTACAGTGCTCTCTACTTGTTTTTTGTCAGACCTCAAATAGACGAAATACCTCCACACTACGGAACTTCTCTGGCCCTTCCTTTCAACAATCTCTCCGGCATTGGAACCGTCATCTGTGTTCTCTTCGGTAACCTGGTCACCCAAACTCTTGGTTGATTTTTCTCTAGTCGACACACTTATTTCCTCCATTACCCGGGCGGCACGGCCGCTGGCTGCTTCCCAAACAAATACACGTGTGGCTTGGCGCACGTGCTGTACGTAACAAGTCACGTGACGCTGCGGCTGTGATTGCATCATCTCTGCGCTACTTAATGTGGATTGGCAGTTCTTATGTTTTTTTTAAGAGAGGAAGAGAAAGAGATGACGTCTATCGCAATAGTTTCATTTTTCTATCGAGAAAAAGTTATTTCACAATACATATCGTTATCGTTCTATCGCCCAGCTCTATGGGTCAGTCATTAAACCAGAACATTTCACAAGAATAAAAATGCAGCTACTGCCCCAATTTCCATTATGAACTTTGTAAATATCTAATCCCGTCAGAGTGCAGATGTTTTGTATAAACTATATGAGAGAATCAAGATTATCGGAAATGTTAATGTAGCTGCCAAAGGCTCATTGATGTTCCCATAATAACTGAAACCTTAATAAATAGTCTCTATAAAAAGCTTTCTTTTTAATCTTTCAAATCTGAACATGAATAAAATAACACATTTACCATTTTACAGTGAACTATACTGTTTATATATTCCAATATTGAATAAACCCTTTGAATTTCTCCTCAAACAAATTCCTAGCATGTGTAATTGTGGTTTAAAAACAGGCCCTTTTTTATTGTTCTGCGTCTTCTGTCAGAGTACATCTTCTAGAAACATAAAAACAAAAAGTTGAATTTTTTTTAATCCCATTTTCACACAAAATAAACAGTGTCTGCTGTTGGATCTGTTGGCTAGAGACAAAGAAACAACTCTTACGTTGGTGATGTAAGGCTCGATAGCTTGAGCGGTCCTCTTCAGCAGAGCTTTAGCCAGGTCATAAGCTTGTTTGTTCAAATTCTGCACAAACAAAAAACGAAATGAAAGAAAATCAGAGAAACATCTAAACAAATGAAGGTGTTTTCATACGTTCACTCAAGAAACTTCTCAGGACGTTTGCTGCATATACAGATGCTCCCACTCATGTTTAAACCAAAGCTGCATTACCTCTTTTCACCTGCAGGGGTCTCACTGAATTACAAGAAATGAATTAATAATTCTCCAGATAAAATCTACTGACTTTATATTTGACTAACAGAATTTTCTTCATTAAACTTTGTAGTCTGTGAACATAAAAAGTAAACATGTCGGCCCTTCACCTCATCACCTCTACAGTACGCAGCTCACGCAGTACTGTGGGAACGTATTTACAGATTTCTTATTTCTATTCTGTTCTGTCAATGTTTCAGTTCAGCAAACAAGTTTTAATATCAGAGAAAAAATAATACATGAAAAATAATACAAAATGCTTGAATTTTTGTTGTTGACAGCGCTTTTTTAATTTTAATTTAAAAACTGTATATACTCAGGTTTGAAAATCTGAAACATGTAAGTAAAATGTAGAATTTTCTAAAGCACTGTGCTGCATAAACGTACCTTGTGTGCAGGCACCAAGTTGACCAAGACCGTGTCCAACAGCTCCTGTGATACAGTGTCTCCCTCGCAGATGATGGAGCTCATCAGGTCCACCATATGCATGTGCACTTTCTGGTTGTGGCCATTGCTACAAAAACAAAACAAACACAAAAAGGTTCTAAAAGTTTCCCAGATCTTTAATTCTGATTATTGGTATATTGTTACTTCAAGAAGCCTTTCAATGTGTTTTCATTTGCAGATTTAGAGAAACAACAATCCAATATTTTTAAAAAGTATTTGTCCTCTTTGTGTATTTTATTTATATTTTCACTATTATTATTAAAACCAAGATGGGGGTTGGCATCTTTTAATTTGACAGAGTTGAAAATCAGATAAATCATTTTGGATGAGACAGCTCTAGCACAAATCTGAAACAACCCTCACATTCAGTCCTGAATTCTGTGAAGCAACTTGAAAACATCTGGATTTAAATCAGGACGTCTTCATCATTAGCTACATGAATCTGTTTTAAAGCACCAAGTCAGATATGAACCAAACTGAGATCACGCAAAGAGTCCAGGTGATGGAAGACACACGGATCACAGTGGGATCACGTGCACACTCGCTCATAATGATCTGCATTATAGCAGGAGGCAACGTGTGTTATGTTCACGCACATCTCACAGACTGCAGTTCAAGTTTGATTACCAGCCATTCACTCCAAGTGCCACTTACACGCACACGCGGGATGCATTCACTGACAGATTTACATAATACTTCAAATGGAAAGCCCCCCCCATCACACACAGCAGTTAAAAAGTGTAATATTGACACAACCTTGATACACACAACCACAATGTTCTTCTACTGGCGCAGGGCCAAATTCTGTGCTGCAGAATTCAGCCCTGAAGGTTGTATTCAGCTGAGTGAAACTGAGAGGGGAGTTAGAAGAAAACACAGGGGAGGAGAGAGAGGGCCGTCAGAGAGAAACAACCGGACTGCAGAGTCGTTTTCTAACGCAGCAGCAGAGCTTGTGAACAATCACTGGACACAGACATCTATTAAAGCTAAACTCTGGACATACAGAGACAATGACATCACGTTAACAGAAATGACATTTAATGAGGGACTTACTTTATGACCTGGAAGAGTGTTCGGTAAAGCTGGGTGAATATCTCATTGCTGTCTTCAAGTTCAAAGCAAATATTGTAGGACTTCACCCAAGCTATGTTCTGGACAATCAGAGAGGGGGCAGGATGTTAGTGACGAGGCAACTTACAATGATATTAAAGACAAATGAAGAGAGGGAGAGTGAAATACAAACTGGTCTACTTGTTAGATGACCTATAAAGATCTAAGTTTATTTTAAATAGGCAATAAACTCTATTTTAGAAACTTTGAGGAAATAAAGTTTTTACTAATAAAGCTTTACTTTGATCTAAGTTTAATAGCTCTTCTTCGAGATATTTAATAATTATTTAGACATAACAAGCAGATTGATAATTGATTCATTTTCAATAAATGTGACCAAACATCTAATCCCACCACTGCTTTAAAGAAAGTCCCGCACCTCCAGCAGGTAGAAGTATCTGTTGAACTGGGCACTTTTTGTGTCCTCCAATCCTTTCAGCTGCCTCGTTATGAACATGAAAATGTCCTGCAAACAAACACACAGTGAAGGTTTCATTAAACAGGTGGAAATTAGAACTATTAGGGAGGCAGAGAACATTGAATAAACTATAATATGATCAAAACTTAAATGAAGAATTGAGCCTTTTTAAAAGACCATAAGTTCTGGACTAAAAGCTGCTACTTTATTCACAGGTTTTGAACTCTACAGCTTAAATTATGCGACTAATTTGTGGATTTCTACAGGCTAGCAAGCTTCAGGCCGCCTCGTCACATCAGACTAATGACATTACTAAACAGATCAGAATGGATCAGTGAAACCGTTCGAATTAAATCAAACACACTCGCACCAAATTCTTCATTTTGCGCTTCATATGAAGAATGATGCAGCTTTCAAGTTGTTGAAGAAGGAAACAGCTGCTGCACGTGAGTTTAGTGTACAGGAGGAAGATGAAGACAGCGATCAATTACTTTTTCTAGTAGGCTACAGTATTTTTAAATTTTTAACCATCTGTGTTACAGGTACTATTTAGGAAAAATACGATATGTATTTGTGTTATCTATTTAATCGAAAGTTAGAAAAGTCTCATGTCACATCATGGACACCTGCAGCTTACAGACAAGTATATATATCTATAAATCTCTTTTTTCTTTTTAAAGTTCCTGGGTGCAACTTATATTGAGGTGTGCTTAATATTCTGGAAAGTACAATATATATATAAAACCATCATCACACCTTTAGTTTATCTGGAGAGGTGTAGGGCGCCTCTGGAGCGTAAATTCTGAATATATCTGCAAGGCAGCAAGCCACTAACAGACGGACATCTTTGTCTGGGTGTTTAAGGAAGAAGTCTGAGGCCAGGTGAAGCGCCAGGTTCAGGTAAAGTTCCTTTTCTTCCTCAGAGTCTTGGTCCATGTCCATGAAGGTCTTCACAACCATCTAGTGAAAAAAAGCATGAAGAGAGCAAATAGTTAGTGGTTGGGTTTGGTAAACAAACAAACAAAAAAAGGTCATCAGTCGAAATGGAATTGGGTTAAAGTAATTTCACTAAACAGTGATGATTAAAAAGAGCTCTTGCTTTTGGAAATGTGTAAATGTCATGGAAAGAAGCCTGAAAATCCCCTCATCTCAATCTGTGTGCAGAGAATAAACAAACAGGCTGCAGCAGAGACGAACCAAAACACTAACCTTGAGCCTGCGAACCATTTCCTCTTTGGAGATTTTGTCAGAGATCTCCTTGACCCCCGGAGGGTAGGTCACCTTCCCGTCTGCGGCTCGAGCTTTAGAGTGAGCCATCCTCTTTAGCTCTCACTGCCTGAAGAGAGATTTGAGAAGATTGTGATTGTAAAAGACATAAAAGCCTAACTTATTTTACACAGTAACAGTATGAAAATCTAAGCTTTGAAAAGACGGATGCAATGCAGCAACCACTGAAATATTCAACAAAGTATTCATAGTCTCATAATAACATCTTTTCACAAGCAGAGATCTAAATGAAACAGCTGGATTTAGAGAGCACAGCTGACTTTTCAGTCTGGAATGTGCTACTGCTCCATTCCACATGTCGTTACCACAGCCTCAAGCATCTCGGAAAAAATTACACTCATCTCCAGCTCAGGGTTTTTATGAACTGCAAAAATGGAGTTGAACTTTCTGCTGATGGCCATATTGGTTACATTTCATTAAAAGCTTTTCAGACATGAGACACAGTATTGTGTAAAAATCTTTAGTGATCACTCGCGATTTAAGGTTTCAGCTTAAAATGAGTATGATTTTCTTTTAATCTTTTAAAGTGCTCTGAAGCAATAACTTCCAAGGCTTTCTGGAAATCTTTCCAAGTGTTTGTTTAGATATTTCCTGTTTTTGTTTTCAACTCCTTTTCAATCTCCTTTTTTGGCTAAAGACTTTGCATCTTCCTGTATGATCCGCAGGACATTCTTCCAAAAAATAAATAAAGTCAAGAAACTGGATTGGCAGAAAACAGAAATAGTTGGCCAAAAATATATCTCGAGCAGATGCATGGCATCTTAAAAGTCATGTCTTAAAACAAAAATCTGGCAAAGACACAGAGCTCAAAGTGGGGGAGACTTTTCAGTTGATATGTGCATGAAATATTCAGTCAAACAGCTTTTTAGGTGTCACTTTGTTACCAAAATACTTCTTTCCTGTCACAGTGCGTGAAAATAGGTTCTTTGACATATTTGTTTGTGACATGCACACAAGTCTGGTACCTTAAAATTCTTAAATTATTTTTAAAAAATCAGTTTACTGAACAAATCACCCTGAAAACTGAACCCTGAAAGTGGAAAAGGGGCAAGGATTAGACTGACATGAGTGACAAAAAGCAGCTCCTGTTTCAAGACAAAACTATGAACTGTGGAACTGTTAAGACTCTTAAAAAGTAAAAACAACCAAACCACCCTGAGTTTAAAGTTAAAGAACCTCTTGTCTCATCTGATGCTGCATTAACAGGAAACAACTCGTCTTCCACCTCAACAAGCCAGAGTCTCACTTTATCTTCATATCTACAGGACAGCTGACGCTGCCACCCGATGCCAACAGTGACCAGATGGGTAATCGCTCTTGCTCTCTGTGTACTAAAAAGGCTCAGTTGAAGTTTAGACAGTCTGTAGTACCGATTAGAGACATGGGTGTTATGCTCTTAACCTCATACTGCAGCATTTTGTGTCTTTATCAGTATGTATGACCACTTTTAGGCAGAAAATTAAAGATATTTCAAAATTGTAGCCAAATACTGTGGTGAGCCATGACTCCCAGACAGCAGCTTTCTAACTCACTTTCCTTCTCTGAAAAACAAACAAAACCCCCAAACCAAACCTGACTGTCCTTTTTTCAAATGCGTGGTCCGCCAGAACACAATCTAAGAAAGACTTCTAAGATTAAAACTATTGTGCTAATAGTTGGTAACACAAAGCAATATATAGAACTTGTGTGAGAGAGAAAGTGAATCCTTTTGACCAAAGATTACATCATGGAACTCGGAGATCATTTACAGAGAACAAAACCAGGGTGACTAACTCACAGCAGCCACACAAAAACCCACCAAAGTTAGATGAAAGAACATACAAACCAAACACCCAACTCACCAGAACAGAAGCCAATTAATCATGACATGTTCTGTTAGATTAAACAGTCACTGTAAACTACTTTCATTACAAAAAAGGACATTTTGAGATGAAATTTAGTAAAATGCTTGATGCTGAAATATAATACTCACCGTTTGACCCAAACAGCAGTGCAAAGCTCAGATTGAATAAGTGAGCACATGGTAGCATAGCGATCAAATTACCTACCATTGAATTATAGCATCAACAAACATACTCCAACTCTTTATGCGTTAATAAACTTCTAAATGATAAATCCTGTGCAGTTTGTTTTCAGAAACAAGTCTCCTATTGATTTGGAATCCCTGAACCCTCAATAACCCTTGTAGAGCTCTTAACAATATTTCTCTCTCAACCGATGAACTACAGTGATCCCTCACTACTTCGCAGTTCAACTTTTACGGATTCACCACCACGGATTTTTCAAAAATATTCATCCAAAACTAAAAAAATCTAAAATACCGTGCTTTTGGCTGTTCGTTTATCTCCCCACACTTCCTTCACGGTCGGTTGATGACCCAGCGCCTCCATCTGAAGACGAGGCGCCTCTATCTGAAGACAAGGCGCCTCTCGAAGAGCTGTAAAGCTCTCATTAGTACCTGTGCAGTCACATGGTCACCGTAATTGCAATGCACAGGTCCTTCATCACCATCATCAGTCAGCCAACGCAACGCTATACTCATCACTGCACGCGGAAACGCCACAACGCGGAACATTCAGCTGATCCCGTTACTAGACGCGTCTTTCTCTGTGCCGGTCCACAAGCACTTCTGCTCCTTTGTTTATTCAGAGCTATTTTTTTTTTTACCATGGATAACTAAATAACATCATAAAAAAATTAAGAGAGCTTGTTTTAATTTCTCCTGCTACATCGTTCATCTTCAATAGACAACTCCTCTCTCACTCTTACTCACTCTTTCGGGGAAAGACTCTTTCCCCGTTTGTGTTTAGACACCCAAAAACCCCACCCCCCTCAACGTAGTCAGCACTCTCCGTTGCGCTGTGTGTGTAAGTTTATTTTTAAAGGGACATAAGGCAAGATTTGTGAAAAACTACACATGCATTTCCAGTTTATTCAATGCTAATGGGTCATGAAGCATTAAAAACCCAAAATAACGAGGCCATCCGCATATACAGTGGGGCAAAAAAGTATTTAGTCAGCCACCAATTGTGTAAGTTCTCCCACTTAAAAAGATCAGAGAAGCCTGTAATTTTCATCATAGGTATACCTCAACTATGAGAGACAAAATGAGGGAAAAAAAATCCAGAAAATCACATTGTCTGATTTTTAAAGAATTTATTTGCAAATTATGGTGGAAAATAAGTATTTGGTCAATAACAAAAGTTAATCTCAATACTTTGTTATATAGCCTTTGTTGGCAATGACAGAGGTCAAACGTTTTCTGTAAGTCTTCACAAGGTTTTCACACACTGTTGCTGGTATTTTGGCCCATTCCTCCATGCAGATCTCCTCTAGAGCAGTGATGTTTTGGGGCTGACGCTGGGCAACACGGACTTTCAACTCCCTCCAGAGATTTTCTATGGGGTTGAGATCTGGAGACTGGCTAGGCCACTCCAGGACCTTGAAATGCTTCTTACGAAGCCACTCCTTCGTTGCCCGGGCGGTGTGTTTGGGATCATTGTCATGCTGAAAGACCCAGCCACGTCTCATTTTCAATGCCCTTGCTGATGGAAGGAGGTTTTCACTCAAAATCTTACGATACATGGCCCCATTCATTCTTTCCTTTACACGGATCAGTCGTCCTGGTCCCCTTGCAGAAAAACAGCCCCAAAGCATGATGTTTCCACCCCCATGCTTTACAGTAGGTATGGTGTTCTTTGGATCCAACTCAGCATTCTTTCCCCTCCAAACACGACAAGTTGAGTTTCTACCAAAAAGTT